>JAODAH020035950.1:0-119926 GCA_027574865.2 Coproporus ventriculus | reverse complement strand
TATTCGCACTTGACTTTCACTTAATTTTGTGTGTCAGTTTGATTCAATATTCTTTTTCCCAATTTCAATGTCACAGTAATTATTGCAACGATGCAGCAGATGGTCATTGGTACATCCGATATTGTGAACCTTTTATAATTACAATGAACTTTCATCCGTTGTATGAGCCTCGGCCAATGTATAGCTATTCAGGGCCTCAATCAGCGAGTTCACTCCCAGAAAGGAATCTGATGCGCAGTTTCCTGAATACTGAATGTCTGTGCAGATTTGTTTAATGAAATTTAGATAACGGTTTTTTTACACAATAATCTATATATTAAAATGCCTGGGCCACAACATTACACTAAAATATTCTAGAATTAAAGTTAGAAACAACATCTTACCACTACCATAGCTGCTTAAATAACTAAATTAAAATTTATAATCCAAAATGTCAAGGGAATGATAAAAAAATATAGAAACGCCCCCCTCCCCCATTAAAAGAGTATTGAATGTGAAATAAACTATGAAATTGTGAAAGTGCCAACTGTCAAATTATCCAACTGCTAAATATCAAAGTTACAAATTACTAAGTATCAAAGTTAAATACAGAAAATATCAAACTAATAATCTGTCGGACCATCAAGCTCTCACTCAAAGAGTTAAATTTTTATTAGGACAAAGTACGAAAAATAAATATAGAAGCGTTATTGTAGAAAGATGAAATTGAATATCAAACTATCGAAATATTTAACTATCTTGTTAGCAAATGTCAATCTGTTAAAAATTCAAAGTATTAAAATGTCAATGTGATAAACTACTAAACTTAAAATAGACAAAGTGTAAAATTTCCAAAATGTCCAAATGTAAACAATCAAACTACCAGTTTATCTCACAGTCGATGTGTCAAGCTATTAGAATTTCTTACTGCCAAACTATCAGAATTTTAAACTATCAATATGTCAAACTCAAACAAAGAACAAGAAATTATATCTTACTTACAAAATATGAAATCCTTGATTCTATGTATAATATTAGAAAAACATTTTAATGTTTACATTTGTACATAAAATTTATAATGCTGTACATAGAATTTAGTAAAAAATGTACTTTTAACCTAAATATTTATGCTGAATGTGTACGATATTAAAAAGTAAGTTAAAATAATTTGATTTGTTTTATTTATTTGATTGTTTAATAAAAATAAGAAAACCACCATCAATTATATATCCAATCTAATAGAATTGATAAATCTGACTAATACTTATTCACCTTTATTAAATATAATTACTTTTATACGCATGACTTCACTAAATGTAACTTAAAAATAAGGATTTCGAAGAATTAATATTCATTATTCCAATATTCTCTATATATATTTCATTATTTCATAAAAGGGCCATCTAGCGGAAGCAATTTCAATCCCCACTTTTCAAAACAATTTTTCTAAAACTTAAAAAAATATTTTTTCTGAAAGAGTCCCGTAAAATAAGAAAATGAGTCCATAAAATGCGATTTTACAGACTCTTTTGTGTATAGTTAGTTGCATAACTGAAATGTATAAAATCAATAAAAAAATAAATGTGGTTTGTCAGATTTTTGTGTTTGAAGAAGAGGAGACAAGTGCACAATATTTATTCAAGTTGTATACAAATTTTATGTTTTAAATTAATTATTTAACATTTTTATAACGAAAAATATACGCCATCTATTTATGAGTCTACCTGTATTGTTGGTTGCATAACTCCAATTTAACTTATTTTCAGGATTTTTTAAATGTCTTTAAAATTAATATTAAGCTCTTTCAGAAAAATATATAATATATACCTCGGCACTAAATGATTTTTTATTATTCGCATAGTTATTCTCCTCGGCCTTCGCCTCGGAGAATAAACTCCATATTCGTAATAAAAAATGCCATTTTAATGCCATGGTATATAAAAAACTATTAATGGATGGAATTAATAAGGAAAAGATTAAACACAGTTCTACTATAAAGTTGATTAATGAAGATACAATAATATTTTAGTTTAGAAGGTTAAGAGTAATAATATTTGTCGAATTTACCAACTACTCAATAGATCGAAATCCAAAATTTTCCAAAATTAAGCATAATTCTATATTTTATGTGATGTTAGCCCTCTAGATAATAATTTTGAGGTTGTATTAGCCATATATTTGAAGTTAAATTAGGAAATATAGAAATCATGGTACTTCAGATAATTTACTTAAATTATAACAATTTATTACTTACCTAAATCGTGATTATCTACATGGAATGTGCTCCTAATTTCCTCTAAGGTCATGTGCTTATGAATCTGTAACAAAAACAAATAAAAATTAATAATACGCACGTGTAAAAAACATATTAACAAAAAATGCACTCTTTAAGCTATACATCGTTCACAACTTGTTATAATAATATTAATCTGTTAAATTATAATCTACCAAACCAAGGAAAATAAAGGTTAATTTTAATTGAAATTTAATAAAAAAAGAAAAACTAATTATTGGTCGTACATGTTGACTAAAATTAGTTTACAACCTTCACAGTTTTATTAAAACATAGAAAAAAAAACTAAAAAGAGTTTTACTTGATTCCCGAAATGCATATTATTTCCTCGTTCGTTTGTTGTTTTGTCACAATTTTCGTTGTTTTCCCTCGTTGTTTCAATTCTTTATTCATAGGTTTCTAACTATTATTTATTATATTCTCATTTATGTATGAATAAATATAGACCGTTTACGATCATACCCCGTTTACGATCTTACCCCACTGCACCTTACATTATTAATTTGTAATTCACAGAAGTTATTGTTACTTTGTGAGTAGCATATAGAAGACGATATATGCAAATTAAAATTTTAAAATCGCATTATTTTGATCAACAAGCTTCAATTATTTGACTGTATACCGAGGATAGAGTAAATTTAATTAAGACTTCTAAATGAGATTTATAAATATTTGACATTTTTGCAACCTTAATCTAATGATTACATTGTCGTTTCATTTAGAGTATATTAGCACTAGAGTTCGTAAACTTTTACTTTTACTAGAAATTATTAAAATTATGCGCTTCATCGGTAAATCGCACGATTTTAAAAATTCCACTTAAGAAACTGAAAGTTGCTTATTTATTAGAATATTTCAATATCTCAATTTAATTTGATTTATGGAAATATCGTGGATGAAAGTCACGGATTAAACGGAAATAAGACTTTTATTGCATAAAACCGATTGTAGTTATAATTAATAATTAATTTACTTCAATTTGATCCAGAATTTAAATTTTGATAAATCTAGATAGATTTTTGGTTTATAATATTGAAATTTTTCTACTTATCAAATTTTCTGCTTAGATTATATTTTTAGAGTCTTCGAAAAAAAGAATTTGACATTTGACTAATTCTAAAATTTTTAGAAATATTGAGTTTTTGAGTTTCATAATTTTTTAACGTTGTGTGTAATTTTTATTAATTCGAATATGCAAATTTTCAATGCAACATTTTTCAACAAAATATTAATACAATAACATAATAAATATAAAATGCATCATCGTTTCCGTTTTCCGGTCTTGTGCGAAAGGAGAGTAGCTTTTGCTCGACAATGACCCAAAACATCATCACCACAAATTAAAACTACATCATAATAATAACTATAAAATGATTATGACCTGCACGTGTGCGAACGAACATTCCCATCCAATAATAAATTATTAATTTCGAAAATTTCCTATAGAAAATCGTTTTTACGGTGGGTGCATAAATTACAATCGTGCTCATAAAACATACAGTAAATTACATAATTGAGTTCGTCAGCTTATTGCTGATTGATGTCTCTAGATCTAAAATGCTATGAGTTACGAAAGGCAACAATTTTACTTAAAATAATCGATTCGCTGTATTCCGTTAGATTATTTTATAATTAGTTTGTTTTATGATCAATTTGGCATATTTGAAATGAAGAAATGATGTTGTGGGTGACATTTTTAGGAAAGTGGGTCAATTGTTACAACGAGGCAATTGTTTGCCATTAAAAACAAACAATTAGATGACATTTAAATTTTTTATTATCTTATTTAATTGTTGTTTTGTTTAAAAGAGTAAAAGATAAGTTCAATTTCTTAAACAAAAGCAGATTTACTACCTCTTGAGTTTAAACTTCATGCAATTCGGTTATTTTTTAATACCTTTATTTATTACTTGCACTTTGGAAAACCGTTTATTATATTAAAATAAATTTTACTACATAAATTGAGGGTCCGGTAAAATAATTTGGGAGTGTTCATTTTACTAAAATCGACATACAACATTTTACAAGCCTTCAAATTATGAAAATGTAAATGCACATCATCATTGTTTACATAATAAAGATACCATCACATTTTTTTTGTTATCTTATAATGCTCTTCAATGGAAGGTTATCCAATAAATCATCAAGTTTTATTATGTGCTAAAATTACATTTTTCATATAAAATATTAGGTGTGGTGAAAACCTTCCTTCCCATTCAATATATATAAAATAATTCTCAAACAAAAATATTATGAAGTATCCTTGTTAATATGACAATTTATTAATACTTTCAAATCCACAGTAGCACCAGCAAAAAAAAATCACATTTTGACATTTCACGTGTACAGATACATTTAGTTAATCCCCCATTAAATTAGTTTAACATTTTAAATGTCAATATTGCCATTTATAATGTTAAAAAAACAATTTTTATTATTGTAATTATAGCAATGTTACAACTTGAAGATTCTCACACTCCAAATTTAATAATCGTCAATTTGGAACTTAATTGTTGATGTAATTTTAAGTGTTTTGCAATGTGACATTGAATGGGCGTTTGTTGTTATTCAGTTCAAGTTTTGCTTACTTAAATTGTCTGTACAGGAATCATTACCTACCATAAACCCATTTAATATAAAATTGCTTAATTATAATTCATTGTGGGTTTGCTGGTTGACATGCAATGTCCCCCTGAACCGTTTGTGTTGTATTACTGAGAATTTTCGGTACGGATCATTAAGTGGTTTTGTAATAGTCGCGATAAGGTAATTAAGCGTTGTGTAGGAAAATTATATGCAATTTTACACATAATATAGAAAGTGATTCAATTATTAATGTACCTCCGGTTGTTATTTAATAGGAAGGTATTGCATTAAAACTTTGTAAATATTTATGTTTTTTCTTTGTTGTTTTTTTTTTTATAAAATAAATTAATAACCATTTTGTAGTAGGTTATGTGAATAAATATGTATAAGTATAAAGAATGAAGTTAATATTCCTAAGTTAACATACGCCTTTACTTTATTTGCAGTACTTTTCTTATATTAGCCATGGATGTAAGACTAAAACAAAAATTTGCTTCAATTTAAATATTTCGCAAATCACGTTTCGCTTTATTTGGTGTATATTTAACACTGTACTCGCACCTAGACTTTATGGTACCAAGAACCGACGTTTCCCGTTTACAGTGCGTCAAACGTTGCGCGCAACAATCACGAAAGAATTAAGATAAATTGTACAACTTTTTGATGCTCATCAAACAAACTATAGGGAGATGATTTAACGTAAAACAGTTTTACGAAGCAGTTGAACGAAATGTAACCCCAGCTTTTTTTTGCGTGCAACTGTTTCGAGGAAAATGTTTTGGGAGTATTTTTGATATGCATAAAAAAACAAGCAAGGATATGGCCCATCACGAATCTATTTCGCAGAATATGTTTGTGGCAAAACAGTTTTACAAAACAGTTGGCTGCAATGTGAACATAGCTTAATAAGAGATAAGACTACTGGTATAAGTATTTTTCATCTTAGGAAAACAAAAGCGAAAAGACATATATTTTAAAAAGCTTTAATTAAGAAAATGAAGAAACTGGTAAATCTAGTTCAATTATTACTAGCAGTTTGCAACATTAAAAGCAAAGATAAAGAACCAGAAATTTTCTTTAATATTCAATTGCAACATGAGGTAACCATCTTTGATGCCTAGAGATAAAACTTGCCAAGACCATCTGTTTCGATTGATATCCATTAGCGCTAATTTATCGAAAAATATTTGATGGTTTTATTTTTATTGCAGATTTAGATTTTGTGGCGAAAAGCAAGAAAGTTCTGTAAGAATTTTTTTTCTACACGTTTGAGATGGCGGGGAAAGTGTTTCACGATTACATGTTATTTGTATGCATAAAGGGAAGAAAAGTTCAATTGTGTAAAAACGTAGATTGGGAAAGATAACTGAAAGGACTCTGAGATAAATAATGGCCATTACTTAGGCAGCTAATCTTCAAAAATTAAGTGCTAAAATTTTAAAACGTTCACTCAATATGGATTAGAAGGTTTTGATCAAAAATTTCAGTATAAAAAGGTAAGAAAATACGAAAGCACAAGAAAACAATTTGAAGATAACTTTCAAAATTGTCAATAAAGAAATTTATGTGTAATTTAAAAATAAAACTCTTGCGAATCTAAATAAAATTGCTCCTTTATGTTCTATTTAAATAAGTCTAATGATAAATGAAAAGAATATTAATTTCGTTTTCTCTGTCCAAATTTATTCCTCGTTTATTCGATCAAATCTATAAGAATGCGGTTTTAACATTCCATTAATAAATTCTAGACCAACTGATAACCTGTAGATGTGCAATATTACAAACGTTACAATATTATCTTTTAAAACAATCAATACCAACTTTGGTAATCTTGCACAAAATTCCATTGCATAACAGCAATCATAGATTGTATACTTACACACCTACTATATTATATAACAGGTAAAATATTGAAAGTATATTAAATTTAGATCATAAATAAGTAAGTGCACATGATGAATTGTATAATTCAAACAAAGCTATCTTTTGCTTTTTGTTTCAAATCGGTATGTTCGAATTTCTATTGCTACCTCGATTTCGTATACACCTACAGGTTATTACAAAATAACAATAAAAATGTATGTGTGTGCCCTCACCTTCGACTATTCTAAAGTGTGAAGGTTAGACAAATATTTTCACAAGACATTACGCAGACAAGGCGACCGTACATAACGGGCTAATATATGAATATGTTGTTAGCTTAATTGGTATGCTACGACAGTTTAGCTATTAATTGATAATGGTTGAACATAAATCAAATTATCTTTATTAATTGCAGATGCATTGAATCACAACAGAAACGAAACTATAAATACGATCCTGCCCTTGATAGTTTCAGTGGTGATGAGTAAGCAAACTCGGGCTAGGTTCAGCCTTTATGAAAAAAATCTTCATCCGCAATCTTAATGCATGGAGGTTGCGATTGAAAAATATATATACCTAATCGATTATATAAATTTCCGCTAAGATTTTCACCTTTCAATAGAGCGTTGCGCTCGTTATGATTGTTGACCACAAGAATAACTCGGGTTCATTGAGCAATTCATCATTTGCACAATAGTCAAAATGTAGTATTTTGTTTTTTTTATGTGTCAATATTAGGAAATAGGAAGAATAAGTGAATTGGCGCGCTCCGGCTTTATTTGCAAGTGTTATTAAATTTCTTTTTTTATAATATAATTGGAAAGCACATAATTAATAAGCGCGCTCTGTTATTACTAAGACATAATATTGTATTATGCACGGTTTGTAATTAGACGTTTGTTAATTTCCTTCCTCTGTATTTGAGTCACGTATTTTTCATTTGGAAACAGAAGTTGATCTGTTTGGTACAACATTGAGTGGAGGTGACATTTGCTAGCTAATAAAGATATTGAGTGATTTTTAAAGAATTAGGATGTAATAGAGATTTGCCAAACAATCGGTCAACTTTCGGAATTCTATAGCTATGAGCACTATAAAGCATAATGAACACCCATTTTATGCATTTTTAATGTTTTTTTGATTGAAAATTTCTAAAATGTGTGAGTTTGATCAGTAAAACGTTTGCTCTTCCCGAAAAATTGTTAAATTTGCAAGCTTCAATAGGAAAAACTCAATATAATACCATTTTCGTTCAGAGAATATTCTATAAAACTTAAAATTAACAATCTTTCAGAAATAACAAAATTCTCTTTATATTCCTTAGCTCCATTGAATTGATAAAATTGTTATATAATGTTATAATTTGCAAATAAAATGACATGGATGAATAATTTTAAAAAATTCTTATTTCTTCTGTTGTAATAGTATTTCCATTAAATTTCTAAATAAATTAATTGTTTCGTTCTAATAATTAACAAATTACATAAAAATAAAGATGATTTAGTAATGTTTAATTCCAAACTTAGATTTTATTTTATAACATAGGAAACGTTATTTATATTTTGTCCATTGTTATTGATCTTTAAATAACAATTTGCAGAAACAATAAACGATTTTAAATGTAAAAGTGCATTAATTGGATACAGATAGCAAGAAAATGTTTATGCAAATATGAATAAAATTTTTCATCAGTATATTTTTGTTATCTTCATCATTTAATATATTATGAATATTATTTTAAGCATAAAGTTCTTATATTTTTTCCTATAAAGTCCACTTTGAAAACTGATATTTCAAGACCTAATTTGTTAAATATGCAGGGTCAACTAGCTGTTAATACAACTTTTTTATAATGTTATGTAATTTTAATAAAATTTAATACCCTTTGACCTCTCATGCATGCAAAGAAAATTGATTAACTAATTGCACGCGGTTAATTAAAAGATGTTGCAAGGGGGCATCTCTCGCTGGTCCGCCTCCTCCGTTAACATTTCGATGGAATGCACATTCGGCTGTGCAATATTAATATTCCCACAGAACTTATTTTACGATCAAACTATTACAACATAAATTACAAATTTCCATTAAATTGAAATCGCAATATTCAATAAAATTTTTAAATTACAAATTCAATTAAAAAAAAAAAAAACAAAAAAACTACATTACAAATCGTTACCGGTTGGGACTTTCCTTGCAATTAAATGAACTCTCGGTAATCTTGTTCATTACATTAAATAATACATCTGGTAATAATATTTTGCAATAAAAAGATAATAATAAAAGGAATAAATTCTACTTTCAGATAATATTTATGCATGAGTAGCCATGGCAGTGAACTTTCCAATTCAATTTTTCCCCTCACATCAATCGCTGTATTAAAACGACGAGTTTAGTTACATAATTTTTATGTGATTCGGAAGTGTGCACTTGTAAGTTATGAATACGCACTTTTTCAAGAAACGAAAGTAGATTACGTGAAAAATGACCATATAATATAATTAAAATGCCCAAATTAAAAAAAAAAAACAGAAAGATATCAAACTCTTATTTCAAGTATCTCTTACCATATCGTGGAATGTTTCGTGGAAAGGTAGAAGAAACAGAAGCATTAAATCGTTTTTAACTTCAGTGTCTTTCTATCAATTTTAGATTTGCTGTTTTGATATATGATGCTTTTGATTTAATATATCTTGAAATAAGGAGTAACAAGATGGAATAAGCAGGAATAAAAGTAAATAAAAAATAAATTTCATCAATTTCCTTTGATCTTATTATTACCATAATCTATTTGGCGATCATTAAGACAAATAAAGTTTTAATTTTAAAATTGTAAGTGTATGCAAAAAAAAACAAATTGAAAGGTAATTAAAACCAGTACCTTTATTAAAACAAGGTCGTCAAAACAAAATTTCGAAATAAGTGATATGCATTAAATGTTGATTACTACAATTAAAATTGTACTTGAATTTTATTTTTATTCGATTCGTCTTGTGTGTGCCATTGAACTGTACAACTACAATAACATACGAACAATAGATTTAGAAAGAGTTAAGAGAGTTAATTCCTGTGATCTCACCTTAACCCATCGAGAGAGGAACGTAATATATGCGCGTGCGAGCAAAAATAAAAGAAAGAAAAAAAACTCAAGGAGCATTGTAATTATAAGTAAAAAAGGTCGTTTTCAATGAAAAATAAGCGATGCGATTGCTATTAATATCCGATCATGCCGGATTTTAGCAATTTGGAATTTATCTAGATGGTCTCAATTAGATGGATGAGATTTTAATTAAAGAAATCTGATATTTTTATCAGGAGGCGTTTAATTAATCAAATTTGAACATTTTTAATAAAACACATCTCTAGTTATATGTTTATAATTTGATTTCCGTTCCAGTTTCCGATTTTTCTATGCAATGATATTTAGAGATAGTTTTAGTGCAATTAAATATGAATTTGGTTCAATAAGGTTGAGGTCGAATTTAGATTTCAATAATTATTGCAAATGGGAAAAATGTTTCCGTCAAATAGAAAATAAGTTGTGTGAATAGGATGAGTATCATGCAGTAACAGATATTTTAAGAAAAAGCAAGTTGTATAGCGTGCAGAAAATTATTTTGTCACAATAATAATAATTGCTAAAATGAGTGTTTATGAAACAAATTTTGTGCATTTTTTAGAATGCGATGTTTACAGAGATGCAATAATTTAAACTTTCTACAAGTTCAAGGATAACACATTTCTTAGGTTTTAAGTATAATCATAATTTTGTCATAAATTTATAAAGCCATAATGAGCTAATTTTTATGAAAACTTTATAATAATATTCCAATTATTCCATATAGAAACTTCCTCTGCCTTTATTCCACTTTTTTTTTAAATCCTTAATTTCAATATCTTGTCTCTATATCTTGTTGTTACATATTCTCTTTTTTCTTTGCAACTTTTTCTTCGTTAGAAATATTTAGCAATCCCTAAAGGAGGCTAAATGTTCTCTTCTAATTAATACGAAAAGTTAATTATGCATTGTATTTAAAAAAATTTATCACAAAATTTAAATTTTTATTCACAAAAGTGTTGATAATATACAGTAGATTAAATCTTTGCCTTGATGCTAAAATTATGTTACATATATGCGAACACTATTTTTTTGATATCAACACAATAACAATTTTTTTTTATTGAAATACATGTTTAATATTATGCAAATAATAAATACAAAATGCAGGGTTGAATTCTTTTAATTTTCATGCAAATTATATTCCTCATTCCACTTTGCTGCCTTGAGCGGCGATTCTAAAAATAGGATATAATAATAAACTTATAATAATAAAGTTATTAACAATAAAATAGTGTTAAACATACAATTATTTACATACTGTGTAAAAGCGCGATTTAAATACGCACTGAATATTATAATTAAATGATTCTCACATGAAATGATGGAGATTGTCGGTATAGATTAGCGAATGGATCGTGTTATTAATAGCAATTAAGATTGATGTGATTCAAGTGAAATTTTAGCGAACTTTTTTTTTATGCACGTTTTCAGATTCTATTTCGGCAATATTTAATCATGCACTTTGCTATAAATTTCGATATTAACTTTTTATTTGTGCAATTAATTCCACGTTTACGAGCATGAAATGAAATAAATGATTTCCAAATATTTGCAAATGTGTTTTGAAAGTAACAGATAAGTTTATTTGTGCAATTGCCTATTTCAAAGATTTATAGGAATTTTTAAATTTTAGGAAATTGTGGGTTATTTAAAAAGAATTTTTACTGCATTTTTATTTACCTAAATAAACATGATGTAATATTTCTTTCACAATTTATTTACAGTTATATTTTTTTCAAGAATATACAAAGAGACAGCAGACTTCTAGAGCATGATTAAAATTAAAAGGGAGCAATTTTCTTTCATTTCATTTAATTATTATTTAATGAAGATGCTGTGACAGCGAAAAATATATTTTACTATTTCATTTATAATAGATATTAATATTTATCATTTATTTGGATAAATTATAACTGAAGTGAATCAACACGTTTCATTAATTTTCTTTATAAAATGGATATAATACCCTTTCTTAATTAAAAAAATGAACAAATGAATGGAGACCAAGTTCTTATTAAGTCAACATGTAAGATAAAACTTCACAATTAAAAATTACCCCCTGTGCTTATATAAGAATATTTAAAAGTGTCGGCATATTAATCGAGGCTGAACCGTTAATTAAAATCTGAACTGGTAAAAATGCCTCCCCCTTATCTGCGCATAAATAAATTCCATTTTAAATTTTAATTAGTGCACACGAGGTGGTTAAATAACAATTAAGGCTACAGCGCTTATATTACAAACACATTTAGTACTAGATTAAGGTGGAAATGATTGCCCAACGCATTAATTAAATCATTTTTTAATGAATTCACTTTCTCATTATGCGTTCGAGCGCGAGCGCGCGCGCTCTATGTGCCTGATGGAACGTGGAAGATAAGCTACCGTATGCAAACGGGCAATTACATGCGTTTACTGTCGGCACAATTAAACTTATTATAAATAATATAGTTGCACTAGAGGATATTAGACTTATTATGTTATTATTTTTCACGGTATTGATAACGATGCATTTGTTGCTGCGGATTTATATGTAATGATTTCATCGAGGTTTCCTGTCGTTAACCTGATATATTCACTCAAAAAATATGTGGTTCAATTTGCAGCTTTCCTCATAATTGGTTTATTATATATTACTAATTTTTTTTGTAGTAATATGGTAAAAATTTCTAATGAAAAAAATCAATTCGACATGGAAGGAATGAGATTTTCGGATTAAACTGTTTCCAGCTTGTTGAAAAGCTATAAGTTTTTATGAACTACTTGTCCAAACACAACAACACTTGGAGATAGATCGAATATGGAAGGAGGAATTATAACACTAGGGAAGATATGCAAAAAATATCGTTCCAACTATGATTTTTTCAGTTCTACACTTTCGCACTTCTTTCGGGTCCTTTCAAAGGCTGTACCGGCTTCGAGGGATTTTTTTCTGTTAATCTTTTCACAAAACTTGGTGGTCGGTCGTCTTTAAATTTTCAATAAACTTTTTCTTTAATCCTCAATGCTATCTGCCTCCAACTCATTTTGTGTACTTCCTTCGGGAGCAACCCAAAAGGCCCTCTAGACCATGCTATTCTGTGAGATTTCTTTTAATTCCTTATGGAATCCAATGTTCAAAACCATGAAGATCTAAACTTTTGGATTTTATATGTTACCATATTTACTAAGTAACTTGGCCAATTTAGACTATTTATTTTATTTTTTACAGCGATTATCTTATTAAAAAATTTCTGTATTTTTCAAAGATTGGGAAATTTTAAAAATAAAGAATTAATTTTACAAAAAAGTTCTTACCATTTTTTTCTTTAGACCACCAACATTTTGTATTCTTTGCATAGTTGATTTCATTTTAAAGAAATGAAAAAAAAGAAGAGTTAAACTTACAGAAAAGGTTATTAAGTTTTTCAGGAAAGGATAAAATTGTTGCTGGACCTAAAAAGAAGTCATCCATTTTCTCTATTTGACTCATTTTCGACCGAATATGACCAATTTATATATTAGAGTTGAATGCAATTTTTATAGTTTAGCATACTAGAGCCTACTTCATTTAGTTTTTGTTATTATATTTACAAAATAACAGAGATATTTTTATTATTATTTTTATTATAAGTAAAACAATTGAAGATAATGTATTCTTATTTCATTTACGATAATTCTTCCAGTGTTTATGAGGATTTCAAAATGCTAATTGGATGATAATATTTTAGACCTTCAGAAACATAACATTTTACCTAACTCATTGCCTCAATGCTTAGATGAAACACGGGGGCCGGTGACACATTTCGCAGAATCTAGTTAGATAATTAATAGTGATTAAAGGAAATGTCACTTTACACATACTCCTTTCCAAGGTTATCCTACTTCAAAGCAATAATTTTTATCTAATATTAGTACGCCATTTTAATTTTATTGTTTGTAATTCACCGTGATAATTTTGTAAGATGCGTTTGTAAATTCTCGCTAACTTTTAGATAATATTATTTTTATTTTTTATTTGTCTATTGCAGTATCAGTTATTAACTGTATTGCACCTCCCCACCTGTCTCAATTGCCAATAAAATTATAATATGTAATTGAAGATTTCACATTTATTTGCATGAATTAATGCTTTTTGTTGGGAGTGTGCTTTGAAACTGTGCAATTTAAATATTTTAAAAGATAAAAATCCTAATTAATTAATTATATTATTTTATTCGCAATTTTAATTGATAGGTAGGTATACAAAGAAATTACTTGTGAGCATTAATAAATCAACATGAAACGTGTTTGTAAAGATAATTAAATTATTCAAATTATTTTAACGCACAAGCATGAAACTCAAGCTTCAATTTGAAAAAAAATATAATTTTGAGGGTTTTTACATTTGAAAATTTTAAATGAAAAATCTTAATTGTTACAAATATAATAAATTTTTTTTTTAGTAAAATGATACCACCTTATTTAAGAAATAATAAAAAATACAAGAAGAATATTGTTTCCTAATTAGAGATAATTCTAAAGTAAATATGTGTTTCGTGCAATTTATATTATATACGAAGACGATATTAGAAAATAAGAAATAAGGTTACATCAACAGATAAAAATAAATACCAATCAAATATAAACAATAATAAATCCCTTTTACTTTAGTGAAGGGTCTATTATTTATGATATGTAATCATTAGTTACTCTCGATGTATTCTGAAGTACTATTCAATTGCCATTATGTATAAGAGTTTATTACATCTACTTATTACCTAATGTTGCTTATTGAATTATAATAGGTGGCCTTTTATTCCTTCTTTTATTATTTTCTTATATCATTCTTGTCATAGAAAATATATAAAAATACAAAGAGAGTAGTTTATTGATAAATATTCATTAATATTTATATTATAGACTATCGTTAGTCTTTTTGGCAACTATTTGAAAAATTTCTTGATTTTCATACTTTTACATCTTAATTGATTTTTTTGCATATTCTACGAAAATGGATTTACATTTTCAAAATAAACCTGTAAACTTAGATTATTCTACCACCATATTGACTAAATATTTGGTCATAGTACACAAGTCGACATGACTAATGAAAATATAATTATTAATTAATATAATTATTTTCCTTACTCAATGCGTTTTGATATATTAAAACTAGTAAGTCGACAATTGATTAATTATTGAAGAACTTATATGTCTCAAGCAAGTTACCTTATACCATAAAGAAATATTTTAACATCCAAGCTAAAGATCACTTACCTGAAACAAATGGAAAAGATAAAATTAATCAAATTGTTTAAAAAGGAAGATGAGTCCTTCGTATATATTTTTCCTGTAAATGCATGTATAAATAAATATGTTTAATGATTACCGCTTTCACTGTAGCTCGCTACGGTATCCGCGGCGGTGTGTTTCTGAAAGAAATGAAAGGTGATTTTACGACAAAATGTTAATGTCGTTAGGTAATGATCGCGACTTTACGAGAAACCGGAGAAAGATACTGATTTGTTACCATCCGTTCGTTCTTATAAACACTAGATTCAATCAGCAAAATTTATTTTTCAATTTAAAAATAATGGTAGTCATTATAGCGAGTTGTATTCTATATTTTATTCAAGACAAACTTAAAAATTGCCACTGAAAATGAAGTTGAAGTCAAACCGACATGCTACTATGTGCTTCAAATTTTTATTAAAGTACGTTCGGTAATCCATTTTTCATCAAAATTTTATGGTGTGGCGAGATGTATGATGTAGTGAGTTTTGAATCGCTCACTTTAATAGATAAACTGCGAATGATAATAAAGTTGTAATTTATCGTCAAAATTTTATGATAATCAAAGAAGCGTATCATATTAGTCATGAATTTATGTGACAACAGAATTTATCCTTTCAGGCTGACACAATATTATTTAATTTCATATTTATCGTCACATATCATGACAAAAAGGCACTTACGTACTTCTTTCTATCAATTATTCTTCAGTTTATTTAAGATGCTTTTAAGTTTGATATTATATTGTTTATATTTATATTAACATAATTATATAACTATATTAAATTGAATTAATAAAATCTTTGTTATAAATTAGAAACATGGAGCTATGGATTTCATTTTCATTAACGGATGTAGTTTCTAACATAATTATGTAGTTACATATTTTCCTATGTATTAATTAATTTAATCTACACCATCACACCTAAATATGCTATTAATATAAATGCGCATTACACACCTACATATTTTTTCTCATCCTCAATAAGCTCCCGATACTCAATCAATTTACGCGATATTACTTTCTAATTAATTAATAATTAGCCAATTAAACTTTAGCACTCCAACCTTGTTCCAGTAAAATCGCCAAACGATTATATCAAATTCATCAAATAAATTTCCTCCCATATACAAATAAATTTCGTAAGAAATATTAACCATCCTGAGTATGCAAGAAAGTGTCTTGCGGTTTTGCGGCCGCTAATTAATTCACAATGTAAACATTTCACACTTTCAAAATTATGTTTGAAATTGCAATAGGTGGCTTGCATTTGTGATTAATTTGCATTTGCAATATTAACCCCGTAATTTTTTCACGGTTTGATTTTCCTTTCGGATTTTAATGAACCGGTCAGATTTATCCTACGCAATATTAGAAATAGAAATAATCATAAAAATATATATGCGGAGAATGGTAGAGAGTAGGAAGTGCAATGAGTTGAATGTTACATGTTGAAAATAAACAATTAGATCGTGAATTAATCGGATTGAACGGTGATTGGTTACAGACACTAGATATTAAGTTTCGACATGTAATTTATTTAATTTAATCTGACCTGTTATGTACACTGTTGAGATTTAAAATTGTAATTAAGGAAAAGGTTGGTAATTATATGTATTAAAAAAAAATAATTCGTGGCAATATTAAATTTTATTTTTTGTTAAAATTTTCATATTTTGAATAACTCAATAACAAATAATAATTATTAGCGCTGTTCAACACGAAATGAAAATATTAGTTTGAAGCTTTTAATATCTGTTCCGTTAAAAAAATACAATAATTGTAGTTTTTAGTTTGAAGCAAATACTTTTAAATAAAATTCATAGTACCATCGTTGAGATATAACACAGACTAGATGTATTTAGATATTTTTGTTATTAAGACAAAACAAATTTGTATTCTAAATAAATCCACCATATTTATTAGTTTAACTTCAAATTAAATTTATGATTTTAATAAAATTAAATTACTGTTGTTCATTAGGACTCGTCGTATGTCATGAAATTTTTTTTACAATAAATGGACAGGAAATGCTAAATTTGGTAATGTTGATACGTATATAAAATGCAATATGAAACTTCATAAACATTCTAAAAGAATTTTCATACCGCATGCAATACTACTAAACATAAAAAAAAATTTAGCCCACAACTGACCCAAAATATAAATGTTAATTGCTATTGAGTTAATCTTACCTTTATACCTTACACGTAAATACCTCTTATTTACATATAAACAAATCCATTCGTTCAACGAAAAAGAACCGCAAATAAATTGCGGTGGAAAGTTGAAGGTGAAATTAATTTTCATTCTGCAATTTTTCTTCCTTCTAATCTCAGAATTTACGGCGATTTATTTAGCTATCTGAATAAATCATTCTAAATGATTTTCTCCGCTTGTTGGTTGCAGTTTTTCGATTTAATTGTATCGGCACGGCGTACTAGTGAATATTAAAATTTGCATTTTAGGTTTATGAGTTAGCTATTGAAACAATTGCATTTCCCTATGAAATTTTAAAGCTTCCGTATGCTTTAAATCAGACATACTAACTGCAAATCTAATGCTGCAATCTGATACGTGATACGCGTATCGCGACAACTCAACAACGGTGCTGTAATATGTTTTGATCTGCTTTGCTGGCTGCTTTCCAATTAGATCATCTCATTAATGCATAAATAAATTATTTTGAAATATTAACTAGTGAAGTTTTAAATATTATTTGTAATTTATTAAGACTACTGGTTGCTTCTATTAATTGAATTAAATCGTAATAGTTATAAATACGTTGAAGTCCCTTTTCGCTACTTACGTGTCCCTAGCCATTTTGAGTTGTTCAAAATTCAGAATATACTTTTATTATTTTCAGTTTAGATTTTTTTTTTACTTTATTGCTGATAATAAGAAATATAATGAAATTATAGTTGTAAATTTGACATTGTTATGCATTATTAAATTTTTTTAATATTGTTATTAACATTATCCTTATATTAAAGAAAATGCCATCCAATTATTAAAACGCCTAAACGTTTATTTCTTCAGATGCCAATCTCGACATTTGTAGACATTCTGTTACATAACGCTAATCCATACATAAAAACTATTTAAACTATCGATGCTATTTATTACATAAACTCGACTTAATATATTGAAGTTTATGAAAAAAGTAATCACGCATTGATAAACGCAATATGGCCATTTCATGCTTACAAATGAAATTTTACTAATAATAAAATTCATTGCTTGATATTTAAGTTTTATTATTAACCTTTTACGAACATACCTATGGTAATTTCCCTTAACATTACGTAACGAAAAGGGGTCGGAATATGCGGTTGATTGTATCGCAAATGGGCGAGAGGACGGTAACATTTTTATCTGGATGAATGGAAATAACATAAGTAAACACTTAACCTGAATAAATAAAAAATGTTTTGTCGGCATTGAGAAGACAGACCAACAATTGGTGTGAAGCGGGTTAGCACGTACTCTTCAATTCGAGGATTTGCTTAGTTATTATTTTTCTTTGCATGGGAATTTGATGTTTGTCTAGATTTCTGATGTATGCTTGAGAAACATCTGTCAATGGAATTTCGTAAATTTTTTTCTTTGGGTCTTCAATCAAATATATAAGCGAAATATGATACATATGTTAAGATCATGGTTAACAAGAACTACAACTACATTTTTTTATGAAAATATATTCCAGTTGACCTTTCCGGATAGTTATTAAATGGAAACAAGCTATAATGATGTGGATATATAGAGCAAAATTTTAATTTGTATAAATTTCAAAAAATGCACAACAACTGCTAAGAAAAAATAAATAAAATTTGTAAAAAAAGTTTGCTTTTCAGTTAATAAATCCATTCTTCTATCCCAAAAAATAAATTTCAAAGCTAAAACACAAAATTTCTGCGTAATGTAATGTACTGTTAAGAAATTTATGAAGTCTAGAGGAATATTTATTAATTTTCTACGTTTATAAATTGACATTATTATTATTATTATTATTTCACAAAGAACAGGTTTTGTAAATATATTTTGACCATAATTATAAATAATTAATAAAAAATTTAATTGTTTTGTTGATTTTCTCATATCTTGTTAAATTCAAAACTGTTCAAAAAGCTTATCTGTACACATGACATTTTCAAAATTAAATGATCGTCAAAATATGAACCTGTCAGTGACAATTACGTTGAATAAATTTTACATCAACACAAAAAAATTTAAAAAATGGGTGTTATAATGGGTGTCTTATAAAACCCATTCGGGTTTCGTTAGAATTTTGTTATGATTCCAAAGCAGAAAAATAAAATTTTGTTTTCAATAATTTTACACAATATATTTATATTCCAACTCATAAACTTAAATATTTTATTACAATACTTTAGAAGATAATGACAATTTGCATGCATCTAATTATAATATTTTATACGCGGGTGCGCAATCATAATGAACAAGACATATCGGGAAGTAGAAACATTTACAAGTTAAATTACATAAACACTGGCGATTGTATTAATTAATCATTGAAAGAGATTGCATTGATTGGACTGTTTAATAGTCCATAAAATTACTGAACTATCGAAATTGCGCGATGTTGATACTTATAGAAAAAGATGGGAAGGTAATGTTGGTCTAGTTTGTGATTTGCGCAACAGATACTGTATAAGATCACACGACTGTTTATTTTGAAATCATTGTTAGAGAGTGAAATTGAAGTTATACAAAAGTAGGTACAATGAGAAAGATTAACCGTTAATTAGTATGTGAAGATAAATCTCACTAGTTTTAATGAATATGTATTTTGTTGGTTTTAGAAACACTGCGTAAGTTATATTTTTAATTATTATATATTTTTAAAAATTTTGCGCATTTTTAGGTAAAATAATGCAGTGGATTAATATTATATAATTATTGTTTATACTAGCTAGCTACTAATTTTTTTATCGGACTATATTTTAAAGACATGTCTTCTTCTCGGATAAGGAAGTAAAACCGCAGGTTCCATTTCAATACGATCATTGGCACGACAAAAATTCATGTTGAGAGTGAAATTCGTTCAGATTAGACAAAACTCTAGTAAGTTGTCATGAGATGCGAGAGACGTTCTGCCATTCCAATTCCTAGCCCAGAACAAATAAGAATACTATTTTGTATGACGTTATGGTATCTATAAAGAAAAATTGGTAGAAAATCTGCATTCTAACTTGCTTTTCAAAAATATAATTCATTCATTATCTGAATGATTTTTAATTGAATCTTTTAGTACTGGGCATCATTATTTCACAAATAATCATGGATCAAACTTCCTAAGCAATTAAATTACATATACTTTAGCTTATTAATAAACGAATTAATTAATTAAACTTTAGAATCAATCATGCGGCAAGTAATTTATGTAAATAACATGAGAAAACCGAATATAGACAACATAAAAATATTATTGATAAAATATTTCAAATATTTGTACTTATGTAAATGAAAAATATTATTATATAAAGTAATTAATTTGGGTGTAACTGTTCGTTTACATAAAATCATAGTTATTTTTACATGAAAATAAATGCTGAAGGGAAAGATATACATATTTCATATTTTTTTAATTTAATATTCATTTAACAAGTACCAGTATAAAATTTTAGACTTACGCTTGTTAGTAACTTTGTTCCGTATAAAAGGGATTACTATTAGCTTGAATTTTATCATATATAAATACTTGAACACACTTACCTGAAACAAAAGAAAAATAATATTAATATAAATAGTGAATAAATAATTATAAGTTGAGATTGAAAATATTATGAAATAGTTAATATAAAAGAACTGTTGGGCAGTAAAATTTTCCTTGCTAACTCGAATGTTGTAATTAAACTTAGTAATTTAACAAATCCAATATTTTAACGTCAACAATTTATTTGGCATTAAAAAGGTAGAACTTTAATTTTAGTTATTGTCGTGAATATTTTTCTGAAATCGCCAGCAAAATGAGAGAAGTCGGTAGTAAAATAACTTGAAATGGGTGCTAAAAGCGATTTTACTGTCGATTTGATATATTATGGATTGCATAAGTTAAATTAGATAATACACAGAGAAATAGCAATTTATTAAAATAAATAATCACCATTAGAGTCTTTTGATTGTGTCTCGAGCCTCTAAAGGTTGTGTTGAATCATCTCTAATTTGAAAAAAGAAATTATGACTCGAATCTTACAAAGAGAATGTACGAGCTATTATATTTAACAATGCATGTTACCTAAAGTTGAGATAATTTAATTGTTTAAATTAACAATCTGATGATTTCAGAGAAAAATATTATATACACCTCAGTAGTAAAATTAGTTTTTTATTACTTGCATGATATATCGTAATTAAAAATTTGTTCGCGGTCGATTTATGGTACTGCAAAAGCACTGATTCCGGCACAAGCCCAGAAAATATATGTAAATCTTCGTATTTATATGTACCACCTTATTAAGGAAATAACTTTCTTAAGTAATAATTAAAAAATAATAATTTGAATAAAAATGCGATAAATTAGAAAAAAAAAACACTTGAGATAATGTCATCCTACATAACTAATTAACAATGGTGTACAACCTTGCAGATAAAATCACATTAATTATTTTGAATAATTTAATCGATTAACCAATAATCGAATATCAATCATTTTCAGTAAAGGAGGAATGGACCTGATTGTAACACAACTAACAAACGCACAAAATATTTCAAGGTGAATATAAAATATTTTTGGGCGCGACATTTTTTTTTTTTTTTGAATTAATGAATCGCGCATCACAGTTTAGAAATCATGTGAAGTTCGTTTAATCTGTTTTTCTTTCACTTTAAACGATCCTTCTTGTCACGCACGGTGATTTTTCTCCAATAATTGCTGTGCAATTTAACGTTTCTTCATTTGAACCTTAGTTCGACCGCGCGATTTTGAGAACTTTTTAAAATACGTAAATGATTATAATAATGTACGACATTTGCATGTACCTGCTGGTAAAAGTAAAATCATATGCAGTTCAAGGTTCCGACCGCTCATCTTTTTCTCATAAATTCCGACGAATTTTATAATTGAAAGGGAAACTAATCTAATTTTACTTTTCTAGCGGCTTTCAAGGTCTAGGAATAGTGCATTGATGTGATTTTGTTCGTGTTACGTAATTTGTTTTAATGTGTATATATAAACAGTTTTATTTTTTGCAATAATATTAACTAATCAACGGTATTTAGAGATAAATGTTATAATTGCATAAGGTCAGTTTAATTTACCAAATAGTTTCCTGTCAGCATTTCATTACTATTTCGATTTATGATAATTGTTTTAGTTGTACAGTTAATCATGCAATAATTTTATATTGCTTGCTTTAAGATCTGTAGATATAAGATGGGGTATGAAATTTATGTTGTGCAACTTTAATAGATTGAAATCTTAATATTAAAACTATAAAAATTCAATCGTCTGATTGTGTTTATGATTTCAATACTCGGTTAAGCAACGAACTTAAAATTGACATCTTGAAAATAAAAAATTAGAAATTAATATCAATTTAAATAAAATGTATCTGTAATGATGGAACATGTCATATTTAAATATTGAAATGTTTTCAAAGTTACATTTTAGTTTTTTTTTTAGCAATTTTTATTATTTACATTAAACTTTTATATTAGTTTGTTTTAATGTTTCCAAATAAAAGTGCAAATATTTTTGATTCAGATTACAAAGTAACTAAAGTAGTTAAATTATGGAAAATAATTACAAATGAAATTACAGGTAAGCTTTTTATAATTCAAACTTAAAAGATGTTAAATATATCTTTATCTAGGAAATGAGAATGCTTCAATTCATGTTTCAACACAAGTTACATTTTGCAATTACAATTTCCTTGTCCATTAGTCGAACAATCCCACGCCAACAACTCACTGCTTTTTTTTTCTTGTAATGTGTCACTTCTATTTGAAAAAGTTTTAATGCTTAAAAACGGAATCTGTTCATCATTTAATCAATCCAGTATTGCACCAACTAGTTGGTTGCTTATATAACTTCACCATTAGCAAATTGCAAACCATTTTTTGTGCATCTCGATTTTTAAAGTTCAAACAGCTTATATCACGATGTATAATTTTTCATTTCACTATTGTATAACACAATACAAATAAAAATCTCGACTACGGGACATTTTTATAGCTAATGAGGTAGAATCATCAATTTTTCTTATGCAATTAATGACTAAATATCGTCATAATTAAATTCATTTGTATCTAAAATTCTTTAAAGAATTTTTAGAAGAAGGATACAATGCGATCGCAATTATAATAAATAAGAATAAACATATTTTAAATATGTTGTCATAAAAATAACAATTTTTATTTTCATTCCGGTCGTTTTCTTTTTTTATATATTCTAAGCAAATATTTCAGAATTACTGCAGTTTAACTGCACTATTGTATAATGTGCAAGATTGATTAAATTGTATAAAGAATTGATGTTTGCCATGCATATCCATTGGTTTAGATACTTTAGGTACAATGAAAGGAACAAATCTATACCTTCACGTACTTTTTATGGCTTCGTTCAGTCCACCATAAATTCTTGCATATGTCCTGCAATATTATAATTTTCAAAACAACATTGTCCTAGTTGGAAACCGCACATGCAGAAACAATGCATTCACGCCATATAAATCAAATGCACACCTATCCAAACAGAACTAGGTAGAGACCGTTGCCCTTCAATTCGCTTTTTTTATAATTTCCAACTGCACCACAAACCGCATAGTAAAATCATTTTGCGCAATAACTATTTTTGAATAGGTTATCGACATTCCACACATTTATAAAATGTGATCGGCGTGAGATGAACGAAATTGGAAAATAAAAGTGAATTCTTACCGGTTTTATATTATTTGATCTACTTTCGATTTCCAGAGTCAAGAATCACTGAGCGAAAACTAGTTCAACGGCTTGTTCACATCATAATCGCCCATTTCGAAGATGAGATTATTAAATATTGCAACGCATAACATTTCGTGATTTACTTTATCATTATTTTTGATTTTATTAGGAAATTGTTGCATTAAGTTAATGTTGGTTGCAAGAGAAGATTAATTAGAATTGCATTCGACATTAAGTAGAACTATTAATAACTTTGTAGCCATTTAATTCATGGATAATATGAATATACGAACAATTATTGTATGTAATTAATTATGAATTATTAGTTGTTATATTAAGAGCACAAACGAAGTTGCGACCTTAAAACTGTAAAATGCGATCACAATTTGAAATATTGAAGTGGACTTTTGTTTAGATTTTAACATTAAAATTTTATATTATTAAAGTGCAAACGTGTCTGATATATTATCTAGAAGATGCCTAGCCCTGAAAACTATTTAACTTTATTTAAATCGTAAGAATTGAAAAATATTTATAGGTACACGAGGCCTGTGGGAGGGGGGTCTACATGGACCTTACATGGAAGAGTTTTATTCTTTTTAATTCTGAAACTTTTTAGATTTTTTCGACACAAGGATTTTAAGATCCATGGGTTCAAATTTGGTACTCAACTGGTTTTTCTTTTCCCGAAAAATATTAAATAACAATTTAGGAACTTAAGACACAAATGCATTACGTGCGTATTAAGCATATTAATTTATCAAAAACAAACATTTACAAGAATTTTCCTTTTTTAACATTTGTACACAAATTTTATTTCACGTTTACAACGTGTAAAGCAGGAGTAAATGTGATTTCCTTATTAATCCGATTTTCACAGTCAACTGCATCCATTTGCATACAGCTTTGCCGGAAAAGGAAATGAAAGGCTAATTTTCGGCCACTCCCACAATGATTTCATAAAGTTAATTACTTTTATTTTATTCAAATTCCAGACAATTTATTTTTAATTATTTTTATTTCAGTTATTTATAATGGAATTTATAAGCCTTTAGCAATTTACCATGCACAAAAAGGACTTATATATAATAAAAGACTTCATATACTTAAGGTCCATTTAATAATATTTAATTAAAGTTTCAGGCTTTTAAAAGTTGGTGAATAAATAATCACTAGGTTTAATTTCCTAATAAAATTTTGTTTCAACGCTTAATAAAACAATTAACCTATTAAGCTTATTATATAAGCGAATTGTAGAATTCTTATACATGAAAATATGTGTTATAGTTATTTTTATTATCGAAAAGTTCTATCAAGTAGTTTACAATTTTCACTTTTATATATAATTATATTTTAGTGAGAAGCTATCTTGATTATGCAATCCGCTAGTTTTACCATTTTGTTCATAAACAAAACGATTAACTAATTTTGGCCAGCTCTAAAGTTTTGGATAAGGCGAATCTAACAGTTTGCAAAAAAGGAAACCAAAAAATCAAGTTATACTCCTACAATAACCTCAAAATTGAAAACATTTAAGAAGTTATTTTTTTAAATGGTACGTGTTTGATCAAAAATTCTACTGATCCTTAAATTATTGGATAAAATAGGATATTTCAATTGAACTTTGATGGTGGAAGAATTAAAGACTTCAATACATAAGAGCATTTTAGTATAACAATATAAAAGAGAAAGGCAATAGATATCTCAAAGGAGAAGTTCCACAGTATTTATATATAAATACAATCTAACGATTTATTATAATATTTAGGAATTTACTTTATTCTAAAATTAAATTTCATACGGCTATCCCAATTTTGAAACTATCTATTACAATTTATCATTTTAGATTATAATAGTTTCAATTAAAACAACCCATTTGTCTAATTTTTATTTGTTAAATAATTTGGAATATCGATGAATAAATTGCTGAGATTGCTTTTCAAAATCTGTACATTTATTGATCATAAATCGAAATATCATTCTAATGACAAAGGATGCATCAAAAATATATTGCGGAAGAGGAGTCCTCAAAACAATTGAAATTGAAAATAACAAGCCTGTTTATGTATATTTTTTCTTCTTGGGTAAGTCGACGTCCTTGTATTCCAAGAGATTAATAAATGAAAAGCCGGGGCCTTCATAGTATATATCCGCGGATTGTATGTACCCCAAGGAACAAGTTCCATTCGAAAATTAAGAATGAAGAAAAAATTATGACAAATCCGTTCGTTTAGCTTTTCATTGTTTCGATTGAGTGATTCGAGCGTTCAAAACGGTATGATTAGATGGTTCAGTGGTTGTAAACGACCTTCTCTTTACTTATTATTACTTCTTCCACAATAAAATTCCCCCCTTTCATATTGTAGTTTAAGGTTGTATATTATTACGTAAAATCTGATCGCCTAGTCTGATTGCTGACCATTGTTTCTGTGTTGTTTATGTTTGCAAAATATTTGCAGATCATGTTTACATTTGGGTTCTTATGCAAGAACTAGTTACATTAATGTGCAATTAATAACTTGATGCATATTAATTTCCGTATAATTGGATTTTATGATTATTCATCTAAGAAAGGTTAAGTGTGCGAGATTACTTTTTTGTCAATGAATTATTCAAGTTACGCAATAGGTTGATGCTTCAAAATCGTAATTTTCATACTTCGGCTGCCAGTTTGGTAAATAAATGGAAAGTTAATGTTATTTATAGATCTATAAAATTATAGAGAGTTTCATTCATATGAAGGCTGGCGGAAAATTAATTTACAGTTGAAATAATTTTAACTTCAAAACGTATTTAAACAAACATTAAATTACATTTTCTTAAATACAATCATCATCATTTTCTTCTTTTTGAATTATTTTAAAAAAAATTATTGAGTTTTGTTATTTATTAATTTCTTTATTAGTGGTTTTCCTTTTATTATTTATATATTAGTGATTTTGTTTACTTTTATCGATTTTTGTCCGGAAATACAAAAAATTGCACAAAGCTGATTTAAAATAATAGCTACATCTATGTATGTCTGCTAATAAAAGTTGTTGCAGCTAACATCCATTAATGGTAATAAGATTAATTAACACCTTATGAGTATAAATCTAGAACATTTAGGTATATTTATCACGAATAATATCTTATAAAAAATTGAAAAATAGAATAATAGAAATATAAACAAATAATCTTTATTAAGGCCAAGAGCAATCAATAAAGATCTCTAGGGTAGGTCACAATAAGTAAAAATGAAAAAGAAAAATGAAAAAGACCAACAAAGGAATTCTAATTATTGCAACCGTTGCCATTTATAATCTTAATCTACTTAACTTATCTTTTCATACATAAACTTGAAATATACACAATCGTGCCTCTTTAATTTCTGTTTATTGTCCGCAGCTAATAATAATTTACGATTTATTAATTATTTATTGCGTTGTACATTGCGCGACCATAAGTTTCGTAATGTTTGCACATGTGGCAAAATTCATATGCGATTTGTCAATTTATCAGGTGTGGCTTCCCTTTTTACACACAGTGTCTATCAATAAAATTAGAAAAAATAGAGCCATATAATAGTATCGCTATACGAAAATTATAACATGATCTCTTGTGTACTCATTCCGAAATGAATAATTTTAAATATATCACGTATGCTATGAAAACTGATGGTAGTTTTAAGAAAATTTAGGTTAATAGGATAATAGATTAGAAACGTAAATGAAAATTAATGATTTTCTGAAGTCAGTATAGTTTATTTTTTTATTTTTAATGTATAGCATGATGTTGGTCTTTAAATAAAATTCTTGACATCCTTCTGAAAATTTTGTTCTTTGCTTAAACATTCTTGTTGCTTCATAATCAAGAGTTAAGTTTTTATTTTTAGATTGAATATTCTATTACTTAACATAATCTATTCGTTAATGATGTTGTATAAAAACCAATCTTTAGCATTAAAGGGTAACTCTTTAACTTCACCTTTTCTCTTGCCAAATCGGCGTGACAATTTAATTTGTTTGAAATGCGCTCTTACTTAATATTAACTCCGGTTAATTCGGTAGCATAAAATAAAATCTACAATAAAATTTCCAAATCATGAGGAAGTGAACTTCATTGATTTGCATAATATACCTAGAAAAGTTTGTTCTTAATCCTATAAGAAAAATAATTCCCACTTATGCATATTATGTATACATTTATGCATTTTCTCATGTTACTTTCATTGTTTCGCTAATAAATCACCGTGCGAGTAAATTATGGAAATAAAGAGTGCGCTTGAGTTCGCGTCCGTGCTCGCTTTTAATTACTCAACTCCATATTATCTGTCTTAAGAGAATAAACCAGATCGGTTTCACTTTCGTTAGCGTGTCGAGTCGTATTCCAAACAAAACTAAATAAGAAAGAATGATTTGTTAATTAATGTAATTCATTTCACTTTTTAAAGCAAAAAGGAACGCACTGACTAAAAACCAGGAAGTAATCTTGAGATTGTCCAGAAGGAAAATGAAATATCCGCATTTGATTTTTTATTCCAGTTTTGCCAACTCTTATCATATGCTTTTTTTTAAATGAACAGCGACCTTGCCCAAACGATACAAACTGAAATAACGTTAAATTTTAATTAATGAGGAATTTAACTAGAACAAGAGCAGGTTTGCCTTAAGTAAATGTCAAGAGTAGAAGAAACAAACAAATATCTAGGAGGGTTCTATTGCTCTTTTTGAATCATCACTTTACAAAGGAAACATGTATGAGAATTCTGGTTATCAATCCAAAATACCAGGATGCTACTATTACTTTTGCTGAAATTTTGGTGCAATTTGAAAGTACCGTATCCGGCAGGAGCTTCATTATGTTTCTCAATGCAATAGAAGAATGTTTTAAAGCGATGAGATGATACATCATGAGATAAATGCGACCGTATTGTACATATTGAAGGATTTGTCAGTGTCAATAACAAGTTTACCGGACTTGAACAGATTAACACTTGTAAAAATGTAAATCACTCAAATGGATCAAATCTTGTTATTTATTTCTGTTCAGAACAGTAAGTACCTAGCGGGCTTATCAGAATTAATACAGGAAATACATTTTACATTTGAAATTTAAAAACAAAATATTGATTAAACATACGCCATTGCCTAATCAAAATGTTTGTGAAAGGTTTTGATTGTTAATGAAATTTGAATAGGCCTGTATCGCAGGATTAGTAAATTGACATAAAAGGAGAATGAAAGGTAGTGCCGATTTGCATAATTATCGCTCCGAGTAAGATATTAAACGTGAATTTTGCAGGTTATCTAGCGTACCATTAGTTATTTAATAGTTTATTAATAACCATATGACTTCACTTATTTCACGTTAACGCTTGGATGCATTAAAAATAAAAATCTAATTACTTAATTAACAAAAATTAGTAATCATTATTTCATTAGTCGATTCGATTTTATGTTTTTGGTTTAATTTACACCTCCGACACTGATTTCTTCTTGCCAAATTATCTGCTTCCTTCCTTCGATTGATTGTCTTTTGTTTCGAAAGCTCGTGCGCTCGATGAAATTTTGAAGTGGAACTAGGTAATCTGAATGTAGATCGTGCACGAAACTCGTTCACGAGCCCATTTTCGAGCGGACAACATTTTTTTTATAAACTTCTTGACCAGATCGAAAGGAGTAACAATTGTGTAAGGGCACAAAAAGCGTCCACGCCTACGGATAAGAAAAATGATTTGTTCTTGAGTTGACACGCGTTTGCTTTCTTGCTAGTTCCTTGATTGAACAATGGGTTTTGAGAGAGTATGAATCAAGGAAAACTTAAACCTTTTAACCTTTGTGTGAAATTTATTGATTCTAAGTAACTGATCGATTGTTTATGATGCAGGAAGTGTAATAGTGGGAATCAATAGGCTGGAACGCGTATTTGTTTCGTAGAGGTTAGTTAGGATTTAGTGTTGTTGAGAATTTCTAGGTGGTTGAACAAGATTACCGTTAATTGAGTGACAAGATGAAATTGAAAGGTATGGAAGGTACGAATCATGTATCAACCAGAAGGTTATAAGGCAACTTTTATTACCAAGGATTTTAAATTGTTATCGCTTTTTCCTGGTGCTGGGGAATTTCATCAGATGCAAATACAAAATGTCAAATGGCTTGCACCATCGGTTGAATAACCTTTTAATTATTGTATATTATATATATATATATATATATATATATTTATTTATTAATTATATTAATTTGCAAATATAGTTTTTCAAATCATTTTTAATATAGACTTCCCCCTATCTTAAGCATATTCATTATGTGATTAAAATTAGAGCAACTGCTTTTCCTGCTGAATAATAATAAAACGCCAAGATTGGAAGGAAAAAAAAAACAAATACTACCATTAAAAGAAATTTCTGTTTCCGGTTTCTTTTAATTAACATTAGTAATATAAACTTTTAATAGTTTAAATTTTATATTTCTAAATATTTATCCAAATTCTGATTTTGTTAAATTATTGGAACATGTTAAATATTTTCATTTACATTTTTTTACTCTCCGCACACTACTGTGTAAGGAAAATATTGTCATCGTGACAAAAATCAAGATTTTGATTGATTTTAGCATTTTGAGGGTTCCTGAACATGTTTTGGATATTTTCGAGTAAGTACGTATGTGCGGATTTTTTGTGAACACGATAGCGTCTAAATGCTTCATTCAATTGGACTCAAAGTTGGAAGATAGTTTATAGACCAAGAAAGGAAGATCGGTAGTTATTTTGGGAAAAATCGTACTTCCGGTTTCGCCGGAAATATGGTATCAATGACAGACGGACGTATACACATATACACAGACAGTTTTATAAAACGTATTTTTTTGGGTTCAAAAGGTCATAAAATTTTGAAATTCATACAAAGCTCAATTTCAATTTATTAACGATTGCAATACTTTCAGGAAAGTACGGTTACTCGAAAGTAAAAAAATAAAGGCCTTTTACACAAAATTTCAACTTGTAGTAAATCGTATACACACTACAAGTAAATTATGTTATTTTTGGAAAAGATTTATTCTGACTGAACATATCTATAAAATAATTTATAACTATTCTACTAAATTGTGTTTTTGTAATAAAAGACCTCAAATTTAAAGATAATTATATTTAAATAAATTTTTAATTTAGAAATCTTTGAAAATTATTTATTTATAAACACTATAATTTCCCCTTCATCGCATACTAGACTATGAAAAAATCTCTAATATGCGCTAAAGAAGTAAAAGTAAGAGAAAAACGAGTTAAATGTGATATAAAACATTTTTTTACATGGATAAATTTTGAAGCAAACTTTCTATGAAAGATTTTCATTTTGATTTATACTGCAACACAAATTTATACATTTTAATTGATTGTAATATTATCTTATTCAATAATCTTAATCTTTATTTTAACTATTATATTGGTTTAACATACTTTTCTTAAATTAGCACCAAAAATTGATAAATTTACTTGAATTTTAAATTTTTTGAAAATAAATAAATCGCATCACGTATAACTTCAAGATCCTTTGTAATGCTTTTAATATAAATGTTCGAGTTTCGTGTAATATAAGAAAAGTTTTTTATGGAATGAAAGTAAGTTACTTACGTCATAAGCGTATGCGCCTAGGAGCCATGTAGTAAACAAAAGTAAAACGCGACTCGCCATCTTGATCTGGAAAGAAGAGCAGAGAAAAAAAATTATTATATGCATATTAGCAGGAATCATCAGCTGTTTTGAGAAAAGTGAAAGCATTGTAGCAAGCGCTCACAAAATTTCATTATACTGGTTGATACTTGCTATAACAGATTAGATTGGGAAAAGAATTGGTTAATTTATAAAGTAAGTTTGCCGCTCATTAGTGTCTGAATGTTTGCGTTGTAGCTTCAGGTACTTCACTATTGTTGTTAATTGTTGTAGACATACTTGTTTAAATTGTGGCGGCGTTAGGTTTTTTTTTTACATTTATGCAAGTATTGGGTAACAGTTAATGTAATAGTTCGCCATGGCCGTAATGACACATTGTCAACTATAACGAATTGGTGGTTAAAGGCATTTAACACGTACGTCTCCATTAAAGTACTTTTAGACTTATAGTAAAATAGATTCTAGTTAATCGGTTTTCAAGGATTCCTTTATTGCAAATTAAATTTAAAAATACAAAAATGTAAATGTGAATTAAATATTAATTTATTTAATGTTGAAAGTTTTGATTAAACATACACAAGAAGTTTTCAAACTTATAAAATGTAAAAGTTTTATTTCAATTATTATTATTTGGCGTTTATTTTCTCAATCGATTGGGAGCTTTATAAAATTTGTTCAAGGAAGTAAAGCAAAGCTATACTTGTCTTTTTTATTCCGTTATGTTAATTTTTTCAAAAACAGAAAGGATGATCAAACGCATAGAACATGCAACATAGAGCTAACATTTCATTTTTTGTTTTAAAAATTCTCTTCAATCCAAATAAGTTTTAATAGTTTACAACAATATGCAATTAAACAATTTAAACATATTAATATAATATCATATTTTTTTAATTACATATTTGGTTTTTAATTGGATACAATTAACAGTATAATTTTATAATTTTTATTGTAAATTGAAAGAATGTAAAGGAAAGGCACAGTAAAAACTAGATGAAAAGATTTTGTGAGTGGTTCGTGAAGTTGTAAATCACGACTTTGGCCAATTAAAGAAAAAATTTCGTCTCGCACGATCTAAATTAGATAAATTATCAGACTTCGAAATGATTATTGCATATCAGAATTGATTTTTTCTTAAATCTCAATAAATCCTGTCATTCTAGTATTACTAAAATCGTATTCATTTCAAATTCGAATGGAAAATCTTAATAAATTCCATTAAACTCGACAAAAATATATTTTCATACATTTAAAATTAAATTTTTATGTGTTTTTAAATATTTTTTCGTTTTTTAGTCTAAATATAAATTATTAATAGTCATAAAATAAAATAATTTTGATAAACATTCAAGCGGTTAAAAAATATTTAGATTTAGAAAAATTTGTTTCTTTTTTGTCACAAAAATATATTTTTTAAAGTTATAATTTACTTGACTTGTAAAGTAATATATAACTTTTCATCTGGCAAATTTTAGGAAGATAACTTTCATTTCCTACCGACTGTAAACATTCTTTTGATATAAGAATATAATTAAGATTCATACAAGTTTATGTACTAATTGTCAAACATGCGACTAACGTAAATCATTATTGTTTTACATATTGTCTTATCAATATATAATTTACATTTAAATTTTAAATTTATGTAGATATACTAATTGGTTATTTATTATTTTCCATTTTTTATGGAAATTTAATTCTCTCCAATTAAATTCATACTATCACACCCAAAAATGTAATTTATATGTAATAAGGAAATTATTTTGAAAAGTATTTCGAAATTGGCATCAAATCACTTTCAAACATCCGGAAAAAATAACGAAGAGATTAATCTTTAAGAATATTAGCTGGTGGTTTTACTATCATAATGTTAAATTGTAGTTGTTTTTAATTATAATAGATGGTAAAAAGATTGCTGGCAGATAATGTAAAAATCTTTGGTCGTCAATAAAAATCTAAAGGCTATTTTAATCTTCCAGAAAATTTCTTAAAGAAAACTTAGGGATGAAAGCAAAATGAGCATTGAAATTTATAAAAAAAAGAGTATTGAAGCATTTTTTGTAATAATCAATACAAATTAAAAATAAACAAGACAGAGAAAAATATGAACGAGACAAGTAATTTATAGTATGCACTTACATACAAGTGAAGTGAAAACTTGCACATATCGTTGTAAATTCAAGTGGTTGTTGTTATAACATTCAATAACTATCACACGAATGTAATTCATTGCAAATGCCAGTAAAACATAGACAAAAAATGCGCATACCGTGCAGAGTATCTACCTACGTATCAAAACCGCAAATTAGCAGGTGCATTTGAATGTAACAAATAAACATAAGTTTAAACATCTATTGACGCAACTTTTATGAGAAATTTGAGTAATTATTATTTGCACTTGAAATGTCTAAAGAGATGACATGGTTTTATTGATAGCCAATTAAGTTATTAATGTAAGTATTAATATAAAATAAATAAAAATAATTTTATAAATTGATATTATTAAAGTTTTATTTAGTAATTGTAAATATAATCGTAACATGCAAAAATTTATTAATAAAATCATAAAGTAAAGAATTTATTTGACTCTAGGAAATTAGAGTCACTTTGTATTGATAATAAAATTGAACAAATTATTTTAAAAAATAGTAAAATTTACCCATTTCTGTTTCATTTGCATATTATATATTTACCATTTTACATAATTTACAAATTAGTGCCGATTTAGACCATTAGAGTACGAGGTGTGGATATAAAACTCTGTCGATGCTTTAATTATTTTATTGTAATTATAGATATTTCGGAAGATTCCGGTTTTCTTTTTTTAAATTTTTGTTTGTGGTTGGCGGCAGAAAATAATAAAATTAAATAAAATATTTTTGATTATTGAATTTTACAAAAAGATTTTTTAATGTTTGTTAATAGAAGCGTAATTTAGTGCGAAATTGAAAAGTGAGCACCGAAAATCTTCTTTTAAAAGCTGTGCTTTGCTTCTTTTATAATAATTATAATGAATTTATTATCCAACAGAAAATATTTAACTACAGGGGAATGTATTAAAGAATGTTGATAAAATATAAACATATAAACCATAAAAAAACATAATTAATATAAGTAAGAATTAACAATAAATATTTAATAAATTTAGACAAGATAATAATATATAGTAGCATGCCAATCTAATAAAAATAATTACAGAGCATAAAAGTTTATTGCTATAACATATTAAAATATAAATCATAATATCATATAAAATAATATTCATAACATTCATGTCACTTAGTTTCTAAGTGATTGATAAATTAGTTTTTTAAAACTATTTGTGCGGTAAGAAAAGACGTCAACGCTCTTCATTTTGTCATTAGATGCTTTACAAAGCTTATAAATTGAAGAATTTGTATATTGAATACAATTTGATAAAAATTAGATAATATCATGAATAAACTAGGTGCATGTATATTGTATATTGATATTAGAGCGAATATATTGATAATTTAATTTAAAATAAATTATTTTATACAAATATGAAGTAGCAGCAACTTTATGCAGTTTGCATATTGAGATTATATTAAAATTCTGGAGCAAATCCTTCTATATATTTAACTGTTAAGTTTGACTAGATTTCTCTTTCTAATAAGATTATATGTTTAAAACAAATTATTAGCCAAATGACTGAGCAATAAGTAAACTTACTTAATATATATGATCTAGTAACAGTATAATTTCAATAGGTTAAAAGTATCTGCTATTGCGAATGATAAAACCAGTAATTTGAAAAAGTTTATTAGATTGAAGATTCATGTGATTGTTGAATGTTAATTTTGCAACAAACAATATGTGTACTACCTTTCATTTTCACTTCTCGAGTTAAAACTTGATTTTTGATGGTGCAGTTGTACACAATTTTGACAAATTACGTATTTAGGACATGGCCTTACAGTTTTCCAAATTTAGGAACAATTCATTTAAGCGGCACTAGTTGAAGATTTTATTCAAATTTGATTGTAATATATGGTAAATATATAAGGTTGGTCTGGTACTTTTTTTTTCAGTTTCTTTATTATAAAATAAAAAGCATTTTATATATAAAAAAAGAACAGAACTCTTTTAGATAAGTTTTGACACTTTCATTTGTAGAGAAGATTTTCCCAACCAACAGTTTTGAAGAGAGAAAAATAGATAGTAATCGCAGGGTGCAATGTCACGCCTGTTCAAAAACGGATCGTTTTGATTGTGCCTATATCATAGATACTGATTACTTTAATTCAAACCATTATTTTTCCAAGCATGACAAAAATAAAAGTCTGCAGGGGAAAATTGCTACGAAAATGTACTAAATGGTATCAGGTACACAAATATAAATTAAAATAAAATAAAATTTTCGAAAATTTTGTACCCTTCTGCATATTCAATCACAAACTTCAACTTTCCTTACTTTTATCTATTTATTCCTAATACAATTTAAGAGAAAAAATTAAAAAATTAATTTATTTGTACAAAAATAAATATGAAATAATATTTTTTTATACAACGGCTTTTCCATATAACTGAACATGTATAACTAATCAACAGGTTGATGCTTTAATTAATTTAAACAGTTTTTAAACTGAGAATGCCAATGAACTAGTTACTGCTATAGGTAGGTCATATTATTTTCTATGCATATACTCGTGATTGAAAATGAAAGTTGTGAGCTTGAAAACGTTTATTAGTATTAAACAGTTGAATGGTAACGACCTTCAGATATTATTTTATCATAAAAAATTTCATCCCAAAATTTATAACGTGTTCTGTCATTAAAATTTATAATTAACAAAATTTTATCTTTAAAATACGAGTATGTATTTATATTCAACAAATCGTGTTGATTGTTTATCAAAAAGTGCGATCGTATTTTCTTTCATGTTAATTATTATGAGATGGGATCCTTTGATTTTAGTTTAATTGTTTTTGAGAGGTAGGTATTTAATGTGTAATGAATATTTAATTAATGTGTAACCTTTCAAGTAACTTATTATTTAAATTAAATCTCATTTTGTTTGTGTTGAGAGAACTAATGGAAAGATAAAAGGTGATTAAATTTAATTTATAAGATGTATTAAGGTAATCATGATGGAAAGTAAAGAGAATTATTTTATTACTCATTATTATGAAAATTAAAATTATTTAAAATGGTATTCAAATTGGGAAGAAGGATGACTTTCAATGGTGAAATTTATTTTATTTTATTTTATTTTATTTGTCTCATATAGCAACAAAAGGAAGAAAATTTATTAAATTTCCAAAATATTCATAAATATGAAGAATTTAAGGAACGGTGGGTATCCGATTCTTTCTATAAAACATTTATTCGTATTAAATTGTAAAGTTCAAAATTAAAAAAGATAAGGAAAGGTGGTAAAATGTATTTTCTGATATTATTTTAAGACCTTTTTCTATGTGAAATGAATATGCAATTTCCGTTAATAAAATTGATATTTTCACGCGATTAGCAAACTCCCATTTCCTTTAATTAAAAGACAATCAACGGCAAAGAGGCGTAAAGTACACGCTTTCAATATGATTTTTTTTTTCGCAAGGCTATAAAGTAAAGTTCACCATTTTTTGTATTTGTTACATTTGTTGTGTAATAATTGTACTCTTTGAACCTACATGCGTGCAAACAAACGCGGTATAAATTTTAATTAGCAGGTTATTTCTTACATGCACTATTTCTTCTGGCAGCAGCTTAGATACATACTCTCTCCAAGTACCGGAAGTTCTCATGTTTCAATCAGAAGTCTGTATAAATAAATTCCCCGTACTCATTCTGCGTGGAAAATGTCGTTTGTGCGGGAGGGAGGGCCGTGTTCTATTTCAGAGCCTAAGTTTGGATTAGTTTTAATTGGCTTTAAGGAAGTTGTTATGCGTTTTGACCATTTATGGTTAATGTATTTAGTGCGATTTGTGGATACAATCGGATTGAATTAGAGAAAGCTCGAAAAATTATAAGTTGGTGTTTAGAAAACTTTTATAAAAATCATATGAACATACATATTTTAAAAACACACTGAAGAATATTATTTCTGAGCTTGTTTCAAATAGAACAATCTAGGTTTAACCGCTACTAGTTTTGTTTATATTTTTCCTTCGGGATTATTCATATAAAAAATCTATTTCTTATCATATTATATACCACGGCGTCTCTTCTTCTTTGCAATATATTGCATGTATTTATTTTTCAAATTATAAAGCTAGAAGGCATATGGTGGATTTTCATAAGTTTTCTGTAACATCACATCTTCATATAACTTATAAATTCGTCTACTTCATTCCGATATAAGATCTTGTTCATAATATGATTTTAGAAACCATTTCATATAAATGAGGAAAATCAATCGAAATGAGAAATTCAAACATAATGTCTAATTCTGCCAGATGAGTTTTGTTGTGATTTATTTCGCGGGCTTAAAAAAGGCATAAAAAGCATATCTATCTTTATTTCAATAAAAATTATTTGAATCATATTTAATATTATAAACAATTTAAAAACATCTTTGCAAATGTAAACATTTTTCTAGGAAGAAACTAAAGCAATAAATAATTTTTATTAATTTTATAACATTCGTTGCGGAAAGAATGATTTGTGACTTGGATTATTCAGAGGTTTTTGCATTAAAGTTTTCGCAAGAAGATGCAAACTTAGAGCACGTAATTACATAAACTAACAACATTTATTATAATTAATTGTCATAAGTAGATTAAGTTAACCTACGTGTCATGGTCCATAAAATCCGAGAAACTCTTGCAACCGTTTCGAACCAACACAATTGCAGATTTTATATTCACAATGTAACCCAAAAAAATGTGACACTGTCAGTGCTGACAATTAATTTGTGAGATGAGCAGCAAGATAATTTCAGTGTGTTAAGGTCAGGAAAATCTCGAAAGTGTAATACAATTATTGCCACATATAAAGGAACATTGCGAGTCAGCGAGCAGAAAATGTGATGATAATATTGAATAAATTTTCTAAACTTTCATGTGAATAATGAAGAAATATGTGTAATTGTGCCAATGCGGTTCATAGAATTATATGCGCAATTAATTCGTGTTTTTACGTATATTTGAATTTTTTCAATTAATGTGGGTGTTATTGCATTTGATTCTCGGCAACACGACCTTGAACTAAAATTTCGGTTTGGTTATCTAGAGCATAAATTGTGAATTATTCATTTTAGATCGAATAGGTAAACAAACGATTTTTATTATTATTAATTAAACTTTAATAATGTATTTACATTCATTAAAATTAAATAGATTTCGAGCAAGGAGAATTTATGTAGTCAAATATTAGATATATTTATCTGCAATAAACAAATATTTTTAACCCAAATACTGAAGAAATAAATTTCTTAAATTTAATTTCTAAGCAAAATTATTTCTAAGATCAAATAAAATTTTCAGCGATTTTGAGAGAATTTTTGCCTCAAATAAAGAAAATATCAAATGGGTATTCTACTTCATGCATATATTTTACATTTTCCGTTATTCTCAATTGCGGTTCTAAATGGCGCTACAATTGTCTGTATGCGATGTAGTGACAAATATTAAAACATTTTTTGTATTTTTGTTTATAAAAATATTCTGCACCTTTTCCTTTTAAGAGAGTAAAAGTAGTTCAAAACCAAGCAATGGAGTACAAAGGCAAAAGAGTACCATTGGTCACCTTAACATAATATCTTTAATTAATTTAAATATTTATCATAAGAAAATTTGAAGACATAGGTCCTAATAAATCATTATCGTGTATTTACATATACATATAGTAACAAAGTAGTTGTTTACAGAAATAATTAAATATTTATAGAATATTTTAGTCTTGGCATTAAAACCATGAAATAAATTTGACATTAGAAATGCAATTTGTTTCGCGAGAAGTAATAATTTCATTGAAAGAAAGTTCACGAAGATGAAACTAGGAAACAAACATGTTCTTTAACAAAAGATTAATTTGTGCAATGATGAAAGTTACGGCCAGTAATAATTCAATCATCTTCGTAATGACCTGACATTTAACCAGGAAGAAATTAATACAGCATCCGAGTGGAACTAATCCACGATTAACTTAATCCCTCGTTCTTTTTCTATTGAATTACATAAACAACCTTGATCTTCCCACAGAAGTACAACGCGCACTTTTACATTTCATATCAGTTTTAGGATATTTGGAAACTCTCTTAAAAACTTATCTTTCTTACAAATCATATGTACAACCCAAATGTGTGTCAGCCAAATCAATGGCGCCATCACATAAAAAGTGAAACTTTTTTTAAACTCTCGAGACACAAAGATATGAAATTATTATTTATGTAATGTGGGATGTGTGAATTAATTAAAAATGTTAAACAGGAAATGCCGATTCTGTGCGCAAATGATTTTTTTTTCGTTTGTTCAATTTGAACCTTTCAAGGTAGCTAAGTAGCTTAATACAATTAAGCAGTTTTTACTAAAAAGAACCTTCAGAACTAATTATGTAAGCGTTTCTAGCATGTTTCCAGTTTGTTGTTCTAATTGATATTATATTAAATTGTTGCAATATTTTCATTCAGGAAATGTAATTTATGAAATGCTTAATTACAGTTCTTACACGCAATATATTTACGCTTTCGTGTAAATCGTTGATTCTGTATATGTTAACTTTTATTGTTAAACCTTATGAACATGTGGTTGGAAAGTGAATATTCATTCCTCAATTATATATCTTTGTTTATAAAGTAATTTTAATGCATGGACCAATAGGGGGTATAGGTGCGCTCGATTGAATGTTGACAAGAGTTGATTTAAATTATAACATGAAATTAAAGGTTACATTATTTTAAATAGTAAATTAATTAACCATAATTAGATTTATAACATATTTTCAAATACAGTTGAAAAGATTATTTAATGTTGTACAATGAAGTAACAAAGTTCTAGACATTAAAAAGAAAAACGAATGCTTGCTTTGTTGGGAAAATGAGCGCATCGCCATAAAATAGCATTAGAAAAATGTATAAATTGACAAATTAAAATATTAGGAACTATTGTTGTTTAGCAGTATAAAGTGAAAATTATAGTGTGAACCACCTAAGCAAGCGATAATAACACCTTACATAACAATTTAATAATGCAAAGACTTTTATATAATAATCTTGAATACAACAAGGTTCATGTCAACCAGTGTGTTGAAATTATTAATGTCATCCTTCAATCAAATCTAATTAAACAAAAAACTTCTTATTTTAATAGCCAATTTCTCTATTATATAACAATATAAAGCGCATAACGCCTTTTAAGTTTATTGAGCCGAAAATATCAACAAAATTGATTAATTGAGTTGCGAATTAAATGAACAGAACAATGTAGAAAGCGATTATTGCGATTTCTGGATGGATTTGATTGCAATACATTTGTTTCAAACTATAATGGGCGAATGAAGCAATCTTAAGTGTCTCCTAGATACTTAAGTAATTTACTATTATTTTTTTGAAATGATTTGCAATAGAAGTAATCTTATAAAAAACAATTGTGTTATTAATTTTCTAAGAAAAGATTCAATTAGTTTTTTTACCTGGATAGATGTAACTGAAGATGAGGACATTTTGAAGATATCTGAATATTTCAATGGTTATAATTTTCATTTTAACATACCCTGCAACAAAAAAGGAAACTATAAAAATAATGATCAAGAAAAATTTCAAATCTGATACAGAAATAAATAAAATAAAATTTATAACATCTTTACATTTTATAAAACCACAAGACATGTCATCATGCATTGCATTTTTTTAATTGTTTAAACGGCAGTATAATTTTTTTATATAAATTGTATATAAATTTTAATTGCTATTAATATCAAAATTTTAATACTTCGCCAAATTTAACCAATTAAAAGGTGCATTCGAGTTGTGGCTTCAAAATATGTAACTAGGTACATCATACACTCAATAACAAATGCATGATTTTAATATTAAGTATATATTGCATTAATAAATGCCGTAATTTAAGTTTTTTGGTGTTTATGTCGAAAATTATTTCATTCCTTTGGTTATATTTGGGAAGTTCCAATATTGTGACGTAAATTGTACACTGCTATAATTGAAGGTTATTTGTTATTTCCTTGTTTAATTGACTTTCATAATCATTCGAATACATATATGTATGTACATGTAAAATAAAAATTCAAGAATTCTTTTTGTACTTAATAATATTACGTAGGAGTATAACTTTATTAATAAATGAAATTCTCACACGAGCTCGCATGAGTGTAAATGAAAGTAGGAAGAAAGTGAACACAAACAATTGATTTTAATATCTACATGTGGAGCTGGATAAACTTAGTATATCCACATCAAATAATACTTTTTATTGTAGGAAGAAGAAGAGGGGAAAAGTAATTCACAAATCGTATTGTATTTGCATTTAAATGTTAATAACTGTATGAGTATAGTGCACGATTAAAACAATGAAAATTATTTTTGAATGGGTAGATTGTGATGTATGAATATGCATTTCCTGGTAACTTATTAAGCATAACTTACAATACATGCTGTGACTTAATTTTACTTTCTGCATATTATCTACGGAATTAATTTTGAATGAATGATTTCAAGATTTTTTATTCTCGTTACTCAGAAATTACTTGCTGAAGCATGTAATTGATATTACAAGAATTTTCATTAATTTTTTTTTAAACCATCAAAAATAATTAGCAATATTATTACTAATATTCAATGCGATATTATTGTATTGAAATTTAATAACATGTAGCGAAATTTGTTTTGTACGACCTGTATATGTGGAGCACTTAAACATGGATCTTCGAGCTAACAGATAGTTAAGTAGTGGAGAATTTGAGATTATAAAGGAGATAAAATAACAAAGCAAATAAATTAAAATTAGGGAACGAAAGACGAAATATTTGGATCATACTACAAAAGAAAAGAGATAAAATAATTGATCATGTGATTGAATATAAAAGCAATTTTTTAATTATCATATAGGAGTAAGTAAAGGAGTAGTGGACAGCAAATAATAAGTGATATCAGGAATTGAAAAATGCGATGAAAAATTGAAAATTAAAAGAGCTCCGTCTGTTTCTGTGATTAATTTCGAAATCATTAAACCTTATGGTGATACTATTTCTTATTAAATAAATGTGTACGTGATAACTATCGTTAAATGGTCAAAATTAACACAAACATTTGAATTTTTTTATCCAGATTTTAAATAATAAATATAATTAGTTCCTTTATTTAACTTATTCCATTATATATACAATCTGATCCTACTGCAAGATACGAAATGTGAAATAATAAATCACCCACGAACCGGATAAACAGCAGGAACTTTCAGTTTTCGCCTACGCGAATGCGTTTGTCCTGTTGCGGGAGGATTGTTCAATTTTACCCATTACCATTGTTGGTAAATGGTAAATAAATTTTATTTATGGGCTACTTTAAAATCGAATATACATTTTTACTATTGGCGAGAATACAGTAATGTAACCTGGTGATTTATGATTGTCCCAGTTTTATGGAAATTTTCAGAATGTTTATTCGTTTAATTTATCACCTTGTTTTCTACAAATTAATGCAGTATGTATAACAATTAATCATTGTTAATTAAAATGTAATGAAATTCAATTATTTTATAACTTAAGTTTTCCATAATAAATATTTCCTGAGAAGTTAATTTATCATCTGAAGAGAGTAAAAAGAAATTAAAACTTTAATCACTGTCATTTATCTCACTTAAATAAAAGTTTTGTATCATCTTTAAATAAATTTTATACATTTTATTTTGTTACATTTACGGAAATAAAGTTCGAGTTAAGTTTGCTATTAAAATTTTCTGCACATACAAAATAAAGAAAGGTTGAACCAATCAGTACGGAGAAAGTGATGAATTCCAAACAAAATTTAACTTTAGTTCTAAAAAAATGAAATAATTACATTTTATTTTATTTTTATATCACTCTAGTAATAAATTATCAAACAGTTTAATTAAATTGGACACAATGGACATTCACTTATAGTTGTAAATAATATATAAAAACTTTAATAAGAAATTTCACTTTCCGGTTACGCCACAGGCTTGCTAAAATGTTTCGAATTGTTAGTAATTAAATTGGAATATTTTGAGAAGGCATAAAAATTGATCCAAATAGATATTAATGAATAATCAAATTTTATTGCATATTTAAGTGAAAGTAAATCGATCTAAAAACAAATATAATTGTTTGAGAGGAAGAAAACGATTTTAAAATTTAAAAAAAAAAATGTCCAAAATCAAGAAATAATAATAGGATGTTATAGCACCTAATAAGTATCGAAATTTGGACAAATTTCTACACAATAAAATTGTATTAAGAATCTTTCAAACGTTTATTGGGATACAGCTGTCCAAAGTTAATACTATTTTTCGTCATATTTTTCAATTTCTTAATTAATTCATGTATTGCGAATATACTGATTTTGTAAGGTATAACCTGATGTTTGCAAAATATAGTTTGACCTCTTTGGTGGCATTCTTACTCCGAATATTTTATCATATTTGTTTTGTTTTTATTTAGCTGAATAATTCCTATCAGCCAAAAATGGAATTAACTCGAGAACATTTTTGTGCGATTCTTTTATGACTTTCGACGTGGATCATCTCAATAAAATATGTCGATCAACCTACTCAAATGAAGAACCATTATATATCGATGGTACAAAAAACTTAATCAGAGTAGTAATTCGCTGGGAGGGATGAATTTCAAGAAGGGCGTCCAAATTCAGCTGTGGTTTAAGCAAACATCGATGCAGTGTGCGAACTAATAAAGTAAAATCGTCATGTGACCTATTGCAAAATTCAGATATTCTTAGGCATTAGCATGACCAGTATAAACTCAATATTACATTAACAAATAACTACGTATAATAAGAACTGTGTGCAGTTGGTCGAAAAGAAGCTTAAAAATAACATTTCGGTACGTCAAAACCCATTTACAACATGGCCAGAGGTGATGTATTTTGGATATATCTGTATGACCCCAAAAGTAAACAGCAATCGACTGTATGAGTCTTCCAAGATTAGCTAAAATTATGAATTTAGCTGTATTGGAATCTGTTTAATACATAAAGATTTAATTATTTTAGATATTTTAGAGTCATAATTTATATTTTATGTCAGTATTATTATCAATTGTGTAATATTCTACAAGTTTTTTTCTAATTATTGTGCCAGGAAGCAAAGCAGTCCCGTTTATTTTTTCAACTATTAAACTGATCTAAATTGACGTCATGTTTATGGAAATTAAATTCTAAATAAAATTTAATAAAAGAAATATACTAAATTTCACAGTGAATTAGTCTCAAACAACATTTCTAATCGTATTCAGTTTTCTCTTTACTTATATAACACGATTGTCTAATAATTACCAATTTTTTCCGCAGGTAAATTACAAAAGTCTAGACCTTGAAAATAATAAAAAAAAAGAATAACACCAAGTAAAACTAGCATCTGATCTTCTCTTCACTTTCTACTATTTATTTAATTACAAAACCATTTCGCGAACACAATGTCAAAACAAAAAATTCTAGTTTTATACTTAGAGAAGATTACATTTTACCTTCCAGCCATTTCATTCCTTATAGAAAATGTTGTTGAAGGTTAATGCACTTGATAAATAAACGACCGATTGCTAATGTTATGTAATTCAACTATTTGTTAAATTTGTACGGATTAACCATTATTTACTATTTTTTTGGAATTGCTGAAAGTTTAATAATTGCACCATAGATATAAAAAGTCATTAAATACTTGTAAATTTTATATTCGAAAGGATGCAAATATCATAATTGCATAATTGTTTATTATTCGTGTATTTTAGCCCAATTTACTTGGAATTTTTGCTACAATCATCAGAAATTACTGTTGTACATTGTATAATATGGGAAATTAATTTAGGTGAACTAGTTAAATTTGCATTTAGTTTCCTTTATAATTTAATTGATTATATGAAATTTCTAGCAGAATGGTGTAATATGTTGGCTAGGTGTTGCTTCATTTCCTTTTTGTATAAAAAAAAAGAATAATGTTACCAAAGGTGTATAGTTTGAGGAATTATTTTGAAAGAATTTGTAAAGATTAATTCGTTCTGTAATGAGAAAATAAATAAATAAACTACGTACTAAACAAAATTTTTGACTTTCTAATTAGCAGTATAGCCCAAGAAAATGCAACGAAGAGTTAATATTTTTGGGAAAAAAATTTGATCCCTTTTGAAATTTGGAAGAAATTGTCTTTAGCATATGAAAAAAATGTAATCTACGAAATTTGACATGTTTGCTCCCCGATTCACCTCCACGTGCCTCCAAACTATGGTGGTTTTTTGAAAAACTATTAGTTTTTCGGAAAAAAAGAAAATGGGAGTAATAATATATAATAACCGCATTAAAAAAAATCTGTAATAAGCGTCTATAAATGTTTACATAATTTCATTTTAATTTATATATCTTTAAAAAAATATTATTCTAATTTTAATATGTTATATTTTTCGATTATTCTATCAATATTAATAATACATTTAATTTTGCATTTATTATTGAGGTAGTTTGTAATAAATTCAATTAGTTAATTAATATCTGTGTATGCAAATATTACGAAATCGTTGTAATGCTTAGCCACAAGTCATGTACTTAAGTACCGGAATTAATTATACCCACCTTATGAATTTGTTCTTTTTTGCGTGATTAATGAGTTTTGCAGTTCAGTAATTGATCATTTTTATGAATATGAAATATCTGGATAGTTGAACGGTTGTTGACTTCCTTTGTACTTTCACGAAATAAACAAAAAAGTGGAAATAATTATCAATTTCTTAATTAATTTAAAACATATTGAAATGAACTGACGCAATTTATTATAAGTACATAATCGAGGTGAAGACAAAATTGAAATTGAATCTTGTCGAAACATACTGAAGCCTCTGTATCTGATAGAAACGTTTGTCCGAGTTGAAATTGTCAAATAAGTACATAATTAAAGGAATAATTGGGAATAACACAAAAAATAAAAATAGATATCAACATTTGACTGCATTTTCTTTAAAGACTAATTTTGACTTATTTTATTAACTAATAATAACAATAATATGCCAACTTGTAAATAAATAATTTCATAATTGAATAGTTTATTGTTATCGTAGGAAATATTCCCATAAAAATTATTTCGAAATATTTCAACCTGCAGTTAATTTGTTTGTCCTAAATAAAAGGTGAATGCAGTATGCAGATTACTCAGATACAATCACCCCCGAAACCAAATAGCGAATTAACCTTCAAAAAATCTATTAAAATACCACAACTTTAATACTACACCATTTATACCTAATTTCTTACAAAATCTATCATAGGATTATTAAAATGCGAAACACAATAGAAATGAACTTGACAATAAGTGCTAATATTCATATAAACAATAAAAATTTTCAATTCAAGAAAGGACCACGCCCCGCACTATAAAATTCCTTTTTAAAAGCGGCAAGGTTGTCTTACAAAATTGCTAGAAACGTGTAAACAATTACAACTTTTGGCTTATTTCAATAAAAGGGTATTAAAATAGATTTAGGCCAATGTGCCGAAAGGTTTACATAGAATTTCCACCCACAAATACTTTCGCTGATTTTTTTTTGTTGTCAATTTGTCTTCACTTCTTTCACCTTGACCAAGATATTAAATTGTTTCGCTTTTGCGATCAATAACTTTGCATTATGTAACTTGTTTGATGAGAAAATTGAACCGATTTAATTAATGTGAACAAGCATAAATGGAAATTGAAACGTTTGCAATAATTATTGAAATGTGTGTTATATGGAATGACATAGCTGAGGTTGGCAATGAAGTGAAACGTAACGGCTAAAGGTCGAACCAGATCTATTTTATTATTTTACTCGTTGTAATGTAGGGTGTGGATACTATTATAACTGTACTTTAAATGAAAATGCTACATGGTATGGATTTACATTTAATTTTATTCCATTTTTAAAGCATTTAAAATAATTGAAACGCAGGATTCGCATCTCTTACTGATGTAAATGAGGGCGTGCTGTGACATATTTATTCACATTATAACTAAGTTTTAAAGTGTTAACTTGTTGAGATTTTCACATATTGATTAATATAAAACAAGTGGATATTGTTATCAGATTTCTTAAGTTGTTTTTGATACTCAAATTGCATAAAATTAAATTTAAAAAATGTTCTTTGAATATCGAGATGTAGATAAGGCTTATCTTATCTGGTCATAAAAAAAGCAGTTGAAAGATATTATGCAATAATGTAAACTAAAAAGTGTTTTAAATGCTTATTAAGTTTATAAAATGAAAATTTAAGAACTTTCGTTTCCCCATCGTCAATTTTTCGCTATCAATTGTCTTTTATAATACATAGTTTAAATTAATTAGTAAAGTTTGCATCAATATAACTTAATCTTCCTTTCATTCTTCTAACTTCATTAATTTAACTACCTGCTTATACTTTCAAACAATTCAATGCAGAATATAAAGAAGCGCCACTTCCTCCTTCCGCACGATTCATTTATTTATTTTATAATTGCCTTTAAGTAGTCACACATATAACATCCTGTTTTTACTGCGGGGTACCATCTAAACACCATACGATGTCACTTTATTGTCATTGCATTAATTAAAAGCCAATAGTTGGTTTACCAATTAATGTCATGCCGATTCCTTGAATGAGTATTATGATTATTGTCGTGTGCATGGCGTTAAGTTTCCTCTCTTTTTTTTCTTGAATTATTATTATAGTTGTTTAGCGTGATGTCACGCAGGAAGATGTGTGAACTTCCTGCATATCAATCAATATTTGAAGAATTGTTCTGAGCATCACATAATTGTTAGAGGTTATTGGTTAAATTTGAAAGTAACAGTGAAAGGGAAATTTTAAAGGCAGGTCAGATCTTGGACGTGTTTGTTGTATATGGTCGGCCGTTCATTTTATCCCATTTTTATGTAGGATTCGACACCGTGCAGACATATTATTGTTTAGAGGAAGACAATGGTGCAATTATTCAGAACAATTACCGATTAATGTAATTGCACCACACACTGTTAACTTTGTAGTTGCAGGTACAAGTTGGAAGAGAACTATAGTTTATGGATAAACGGGTGAAATTCTGTAATAGCGTTTAAGTGGGTGGTGGTACACACTAAAATTGGTACCACGTGGGTCTGAGAGAAATCAAAATTATCTTAATCAAGACAATGTTTGCATATAAAGTATTCATTATAATTTACCAGTGCATATTTTATTCTTACTTCCTTGATAAATAGAAATGAGGAAACTCAAAATCGAAATAATTTATTTAAAAAAAATCATTGGTTATTAGTAATTTATTTGCGTAATAAATTAATTAATATTAATAATAATGCAGAACTATATTAATTGAATGTAATTTATACTCTAATTGAAGTAATTTTTCTGAAATAAATAACACGCTAAATCGTGAAAAATTCAAATACCGACCACACTGACTTTACAACCATGAAAAGTATATTATCTGTGCAGTTTTCTTTGTTGTTCTCTCTTTAGATATATGTACTTAATTAATTCAAAATTGAATATTAAAACTATGATGAATATTTACATCTACTAATTAATTGTTGAATACAGCTCTCAATATCAATAATTAATCTAACAATTTGTCTAAAATACGTGATGTGAGAAACAACTTCAATTTGAAAATCATTTTTAGATTTAAAGAAAAATTTCGTAACTACAAAGTAGCAAAATGGCACTAATTTTGTTGCATACATTTGTAACATGGTAACACTCTAAAGCTATAATGAAATTATCTCTGATTCTTATTGAATCATAACTCAAATTTTATTCAAAAATCTTTTTTTGACTTACTGTACTCCAAGATCGTATATACGTAAGTCTATAAAGTTATATTCCAAATTATTAACTTTTTTTGTCCTTAAATGAATCTTTTGCCTTGTGTCAAGATTAGATGAAAATTTCCTGTGACTGTGTTATAACTACATATTACCGTATACAACGTTTCCTACGAAGACGACCAGCCTATAACAGGTCTATAATAATCTTTTTCAAATCATTTAAATTTTAAGATTAAAATATTTTCTATAATTAATTGTAAGAAAGCCATTTTGGATTTCTTAAAAATATGAATTTATATTTACTTTCCTCCATATTTGTTTAAATTAAATTTACACAATAGAATTATGAACTTGCATAATTGGTAAAGTGAAGTGAATTTCAAGGTCTAAATATTTCCGTTAGCGCGTTACATTTTTTAAAAAAATAATTCGAAAGTTGAATTGGATTTAAATGAAGTTTTAAGCATTTGAAATTTAAAATCTATACATCAATTTTTTTGTGCTGATTAGGTGAAAGTCTTTTGTTTTATTTGAAATTTGATTTGATTAACAAACAATTAGAGTAGAATTCACTTTTGGTTTATTTTTTATAATTTATAAGAAAATAATAACCAGAGAGAGAGAGAGAGTTCAGAAACTATACATAGGAATAGAGAAGCTGCCCTTATGTGATAATTACCTGATTATTTAGAATGAATTAATATTTTGAAACCATTATTTTTCTTAATTAAATTATTTCATAGTAAATTATTTTATGAGGAGGAGAAAGTGGCTGTTGTTTATTAGATCTACTAATTTCAAGCTGAGAGGGCAGCCGAGATTAAATTGATGTTTGTTGTATCAAGTCAAGAATTATGAAAAATATTTTGAATTCTCCATACAATTTATAGAACAAAATGGATTCATTTTTTTAAGTCAATAAATTTACTTAAAAAAAGGTCAAAGAATAAATCTATAGAACTCTAGCATTAAAAATAAAACGGATTAATAATAAATCCTAATTATATAAATAAATAAATATTAACAAAAACGTTCTAAATTCTTAATGCATTACTAGTAATTTCAATAAGATATTAAATTAATGTTACGAGTTTCACGCATTCGTATTTCAAAAATGTATAGAAAGTGAAAATTCAATTCGCCGGCCATTAAAAAAGCAATTAAATGTATGTTTTAAATTCCAATTCATTTCCTCGTAAATATAATTTGAAATTGTAAACTTGAATGAAATTTATATTTACCATTGTATTCAATTTAAAGTAAGCGAATCTAAAGTAATTAGTAGAAAATTTTGAACCACCTTAAACTCTTTGAAAGAGAAAATCTAATTACACCATTAAAAAAATTAATTAAGATCAGCATGTACTTAGACCAATTAAGCAATTCTACCACAAATTAAAGTAATAACAGTAGAACAGTTATAAAGTTTCAAAATATCTATTTTAAATATCTTGAATAAAATTAAATATACATTTGAATTTTATTTTTAAATCAAATTGGGCGTTTCTAAGTACCTAATTTGTGTTCAAGCATACAAGTAGTATAGTTTTTTATAAGTGATGAAAAAAAAAATTGCAAGTGGTTTCTTTCTCGGTGAAAACCATTAGAAATCATTTTGTTTGATCGTGAACCGTTTAAATGCATTTTTTTATAAAATACAAAGCATTTTCATGCTTGAAATACTATAATTTTTCCACAAAATATAAATATTTTATTACTATCTAATATCAATAAAAAGCATATATTGCGTAAATTTACTATTTTTACATAAGAGTTGTAAACTGATGCAATTTGGTCATGATTACTAACATATTTCGGATACCAATGTTGGAATAAATGACCCGCTTGGAATAAATTCTGTGAAAAATTCGGTTGTATGGTGCAAGTCGATCAGATCGGTGGAACTTTTTTGGAATTAATTTAGATACTTGTGATTATGTAATAAGTTTAATTGACTTTCAATATATCAGAAGTATGTTTAAGAGAATTCACGGAAAATTCAATGGTGCAGTTTTCCGCCTGTCGATAGATCGATATTATTTTCAAAATTAATTTGTTGTAGAATTTAGATAGTATTAGATTACAAATACTCTCATCATCAAATTGCAACAAATGAACAACATTTAATTGTTATAAAATTCCATTAGCTCTTAAAATTTTAGTTTCATTAACAATTCAATGATTTTTTAGAAATGTACTATCATCGACAAAACAATAGATTTTGAATTTATTATGAATATTAAATCATTGATATGCAAAAGAAATAGAGTTGGTGAAATAATTTAGCCATGTATGCTCCAATATCAACTTTTTTCTGACTTACATTATACACCATCAACCACAACCTTGATAGTTCTATTATGTAAGAAATTTGTAATCCATTGACAATAATTGTTTAGAATTCCAAAGGATGGTAATTTAGTAACAAGACATTCATATCATTGATTATCACCTTGGAAATATCAAGAGCAGCTGCTAATGATTCGCTAATTCTAGATTTATGAGTAAAGAAAATTTATTGAAATTCATTTAAAATATTCCACAGTAAAAACAATTAATTTAAAATTTATAAAAATATGCAATAATTTGATCAATTTTTTAAAATAATTTTTAATTTTCCAAAAAGCTGTTTAAAAATGAGAAATTAAAAAAAAAGATTAATACGTTTTTATTTTTATGTTTCTGATATCTAAAACAGAATTTTCGTGTGCGTTTTGACTGAGCGATAATTTTATAAAGGTTGAAATACCCGTAAACAATTACTATGTACTTTGTGCGAAATTGTTATGCTAAAATAAACATGCATAATATTATAGATTGTTGAATAATAGAAATTCAAATAATATTTCTATTGAATCAACTTACTATCAATTGTGTTTTCAATGATGTTACGAACAAATATTTAAATTCATGTCGGGGCATAAATGATATCGTTTAACATATTTTTGATAATTGTCATAGATAGTGTAAAATACTCAAAGGTGTTATTTCCATTCATATTCATTCTTTTAACTGCCAAAAATGAATTATTCGAATATATTACTGTTATTTATTTCTTCAAAATTTTTTAATTAGTTATTCCTTTCATATTTATGTTTTTAAATGTATCGAATTAATATCTACTTTCATTTTTAAAATCTATTTTTCTCATTTTAGTAGAATAAATTAATGGGGAGCTTACACAGAAGTAAAGATAAATAAGTTAAAAACATCTCAAATTAAATGAAACTAAAAAATTTGAAGATGAAAATTTTTTTTTGTATGTGACGAGGTAGAAATTAAAAAAAAAGAAGAATACAAATATTTCGAAAATTCGAAAAAAATATTCTGAAACATCAACAAAAAATTAGTAAGTACATTTTAAAATGAAACTATATATTATGAAATTTATAAGTAATCAAGGAGTTGAATAGTCAGCTTTAGTCAACGGGTTCGATTCCGGCCCTATAAGCAGAAGGAATTTATTTAGATATGATGATTAAAGCACAGATAAAAAATAGAGGCTTGTATTATGATTAAAATATAAACATTCTTAAACATTTAATAATTACAAATATTCCTAAAACATTTTAAACTTATACCAAATTTAAAGCTATTAAGAGAGTAACAAATGTCTGAGGTTTTAAAGTTTAAATCTAAAAAGTTAGATATATGAAAAATAATAATAAAATTATATTATAGATTAATAATAATAAACATTTGTCTTAATGTATTGCAGGCATTACGTCCCAGGTAACAATAATCGTAAATCCCACAAAATAATTTCATAAGATCGTTTGCGCTATTCTTAATAGACATCACTTATCTCATATATGCATAGATAGACGGAATATGACAATAAAGTTGAGAAAAGTTGCACTGTTAATACGTGATTTTTTTAAAATTATGTACATTCAACTTATTCATTAAAAGTAGACCAGTACAAAGTTTATTATAAAAAATGTGCACTAAATGTAACCGAAAAAGATTTTGGTAGTGATAATAGATTAATTCAATAATATAATATTTTTTAAATTATAAAATATTTGATAATAAATACTAAAATCAAATGACTTGTTTTTTTTTACTTTATTAAATGAACATCTAGACAATTTTAGTAATAAAATATAATTAATGCTGATAGTACAAATAAATAAAACTATATTTTTGATTTACTTAATGTGATATGAAAAGATTGAATATTGTTTTGTTGTCTTTTATCCATGATTATACCAGCTATCTTTAATTATTATTTTTTTAAAGTTCGAAATTAGTTTAAATATTCGTATTTTATTTTCTCAAAAAAAGTTTCCTATTAAAGTTATTTGAAATAAAAATCAATTTTCATAAGATTAATACAATCAATTTTTTGAGTTGTTTCCTCTTTTATTTACAATGTTGGTTTAAATAAAAGTGTAATACTTGTCTTTAGTATTAATGCTAGTGGTGAGATTATCATGAGATAAGAAAAAATATTTAAATCTAAAAACAGTATAATATTATTATCATTAAAATTTTACCTCACAATTTTTGTTGATCATATTGAAAAATTTTTAAAACCTTTTTTTGCTAATAATAAAATTTTATCAAAATTAAAAATTTACATTATATGAGGAACGCCGAAATACATTTTTTACCTGTTTTGAAAAATTATTTCAAGCATTCTCATAATTATAGTGTGAATGTTGACAATTAATTGTTGTTTATAAAATTTTATTATAAATACAAGATTTCCTTTTACAGAGGAAAAAGAGATTATAAAATGAGTAACAATATGAAATACCTCATTGATTGCATTTCTTCAAATATTTTTTAAATATTTAAAATGAAAACTCTTTAATATTTGTTGAACTGAATTTGTTGAAATTTTATTGAAACCAAATATTTTTAAATTTAAGGGAATAAAAATATAAATAAAATGCCAAGGTCTGACAATTGATTATTATCATTATTTATATTTGTTCTGAATTTAAAAATTGATCTATTTTTAACATACGTTTGTGTTAATATTTGATATATTTGATGATTAGTTTAAAGGACGTAGCAACTAAGAATGTGGTTTCGTCATATAAAAATAAAAATACAGCAACACCTAACACAATTGCTAATAATATTGATTTCAGCCATACAAAATAATCTTTCAATACCACAAAGCATATTGATGGCTTTATTAAATCCTTTTATTGTAAAGCTTTCAATCCTTTTAAAGAAGACACAATCAACTAAAAAAAGCAATTCGATGCGCTGAAATTAGAGATTGCGTTATAAAAAATTTATTACCATTGAAATATGATCTTTTCAAGATCATCTGCTCTTTCTTTTCTCTAATAAATCAATCAAAATTTTATAATAAAAAAAAGCTTCCAGCTAGGTAATTCAAAAAAAATCCTTTTCCATTTCATTCATTTTTTTTAATTATTATTAAAATATTTTTTTTTTATATTTACCTTTTCAAAAACGAAGAGTAAGTATCCACAACAGTATAATTCTGCACTCGATGCCGATATATATATATCACAGATCAGGTAAAATTTAATAAATCAGCACTGCACACGTAAAATAAGAAGATAAGTTAAAAGGACATTTTTGATTAAGATAATGATTAAATGCGCGATTTGGAGCACTGTTGTATCACCGTTCCAAAAAGTTCATTGTGCATTTTTGCAACGTTAAACTTAAATCTAAAACGTTCATAAGAAGTCAAAGAAATATGACGATTTTGGAAATTATAAAATTTAAAGTGAAAATCTGCAAGAAAATTTACAAATTTATTAGTAAATCATCCTTACTTTTTATATAATCTCCGATAATTTCTAATCGGAGTGTTACAAAAGAAAGTGGTCCCGAGCTCTCGGGATTTCCTTATTCGGACATACACAAATAAATTGAATTAACTTAAGAGCAAATTAAATTTTGATAAAATATGTTATGTAAGGTTGGTTTACTAACGGTTTGTAAATTTGAAGGAATGTTTAAAGAATAGTGTCGCGAACTGGACTGAAGTAAGGGATAACGTTGATGGAGTTACTTAGCGTATGTTGTTGGTGAAGAAATGCGCGCGCACAGGTGTCTTAAGCGATAAAGAGAGGGAAAGTAAGTGAAAGGAAAACCACTAGCTCAATGGTCTGACCGCTCCATCTATAATGTTCGGTTAAAGGACGCTCGAGCAAAAATTCTGTTTAAGGCTAGACGGAAGGCCCCTCAAGCGTCGCGACGCGTGTTCATGCTTACTTTCACATTTGCAGCAGTAGATGGCGGTACCACGCGCTCCACTTTTTTTTTAAAGCTGCGGCTGGTGAATTTTATGCGCCAATTAATATGTTAACTTTTAACGAACCATTGAAGTAAACGTCTGCACAATTGTAAAATATGATTTGTTGCATGGAAATTTATTGTTTATACCTTTTATTTAGTTCACTGTGATTTAACAATTACGGTTCTTTGAATTATGTACTTTAATTAACTCTTATTTATGTAAATCACGTCTTAATGATACATTTAATTATTAGCATATCATAATAGAATATATTTAAATTAATTGTCGTGCAGTTAGTAAAAAAGTTTTGTGATTAATTGGGGACAGCATTATTTTAATTTGTTATTTTCTGCAATTTTATTAAATTCTTCGTTTATTTTTATTGTCGTGTAGAAAACTAACTAGTGTTATAAAACTATACTAAAAAAAGTTTTATATTTATACCGATTAAAATTTTATTTTATTACTTCATTTTCTTATTACAGTATTTATGAGATAAATAAACACATGGCGATTTTAAACAATTAGCAATCTAGATGCTTCAATCAAATTTTTTTTTGATGTTTCATCTTTAATTTCAATATTCAATTATATTTCGAATTATTTTTTTATTATTGTTGTAACTATTTCTGTTTTTTGTTTTTGTTAAACTCTTTGCAAATTTCATGTATTTTAAATCCTTGCAAGGAACTTAAAAAAAATGCGAAAGCGTTGTTCACCCGACATGCGTACGGCATGAAATTTCTAAAACGGAAATTATTCTTTGCCCCAAATAAAATAGCATTGATATTACTACAAATGATTGCATTACAACAACGAAATGATTTATTAACATTGACATTATTAACAAAAAAACCAAATAAATATTCTGACCCAATTAGTTACTGCAAAAATTATTTCATACATCGCGTATTTGCAAAAGATTTTATCAAGCAATAATTATATAATTCCTATCGCAATACATCCACAAATCAATTAATCATTTAACATTACCCTCGAAAAGAAAAATTCGAAAGTTCAAAAAGGCAAAATGCAATTTACATTTTACATTTTGAAATCAATTAACTTTTTAACTAAGTTACAATTAAAATATTAATAAATATTTATTTCGAAATGTTTGTATCACTTAATTAATCTATTGATTTTTCATTTCTTTTTTGTTCATTATGATAAATTATTGTTTCCGTTTTGCTCGTTTGCTTTGAAATGTGATTGTTAGTTAATTAAATGGATGCATATAAATTAAAATCAAAATGTAGAATAAAAAAAAAAAAAAGGGTTTTTTTGCTAATTTAACCTTATCCATTTAAAAATTTGAAATTGCACTTTAATAATATACAATTTTAATTCATATTTTGGTACGAGAAATATATTTATGAGTCACTTACTTAATTGTCAATATATCAGGATTAAATTTTTTGTGTATTTTTTTATAAGAATGATTCATAAATTTATTGTTGTTAATACTTGTTTGCTTTTGTATTTATTTATATAGTAAATATGATGACCTCAGTTCTTAGGGGTTATTTCGCAGCTAATTATTTTAATATTTTTTTGCGGTTTTACAAATAGATGTATTTTGGGAAGTGTTTATTTTCTGGGAAATTTTTGTTCTTGAAAATATTATTTAGTATTACGCACTCGAAAGAACATGGAAATGATGTTTAGATTTATTGCTTTATCATGTATTCGCATTATTGTTTTTTGAATGTTATAAAATTTTATGGGTTTTGAGTTTAATTTTATGACATGGTGGTTTTTAAATTCATGTATTTATGAGGAAGTACCTTAATGTTATCAGATCTCTTGCAAATTTTATTATTAGATTCAAAGAATATTCAATGACAGAAACTGTTTTTTTTTTTAATATGGTGTATTATTCCCATTTCATAATTACATAATTACGGAATTTAATTATCGGTTTTTCTACAGTGGATCATTTCAATGAAATTATTTGAATATTCGTATTGCTTCTAGAAACATTTTACATTATTGTCAAAATCAATACGAAATACATAAAATGGTGGTGCCATTGGTATACCGTACGGTCGTAGCCCATTTCCGCACTCTAAACCATTAAGCGTTTTAATTATACATCATTTTTGCACCGCGCTGCGGATTAACAAAAAGAGTTTTTCCATAAATAAAATATATAGAGGATTAACGTGGCCCCTCCGCAAAAATGATATGTAAAGAAGATTGCAAAACGATATGAATACCCATTTAAAATAACAGTGGCTTACCTCTCATAGACTCGGATATTATTTTTTCCATTTTAATAAACTCTACGAAAATTACAACAAAAATGATCACTTGTTTATTAAAAACATCCAATATGAGAAACAATAAATAGTGCGGAGATGATGCATAACGCTCTCCAATCATTAATAAAGTGCAGAATTGGGATACTACCTACCGTACCATTGAAATAAGAAATTAAATTCAATTTTTTAGGAAAATCATTTCCTTAAATGTAACTAAATTTTTAACAATTAAATTACAGATAAAATGTTTTCAGCTCCAGTTTGATTCGAACCCACGTCACTAAAATTTGTGTCGAGTGCCATGACCACTAGACCATGGAGCCTCACTACTATATATTTAACAGAACAATATTACTAAAACAACATTTAGAGAACATATGGCATGAGACAAAATGAACAAAATCTAATAGAGTTCGAATCTGCAATTTGATTTGTAGTAAAATTTAAATGTTGTACAGCAAGCTCGAAAATGTGGTATGCCACATGTTGCCTTAGTAAAATTGAGCCTTTAGAAGTATCTTTATGTTTCAACGTAAAACAATTATGATTCTGGCCCAATTGCATAAGTCTGGGGAATAGTTTATACATTTTTGCCAGATCAGCTTCTTGAGCTTCGAAACATTCGTACAAAATCGAATAGAAATTTTTGGCCGATTATAATAATAGTAATAGTGTCATGTCATTTGTTCTCTAAATTTTGTTTTAGTAATATTGTTCTGTTAACAATTTAGGTAAGAAATATTGCAAATTAAAATATTTGTTTTAACTTTCGGAATATGTAGTTATCTGTAAAAAGCTGGGAGTTATTTAATTACGTAAAAGAACTTTGAAATGTTTTTTTATTTACATGTTGCAATGCACAGTGATATAGAAATATTGATTAGTCCAGGTAATATTTTTTTATTAATTGATTAACTATGATAATTTCAAGATGACTAGGTCTGTTCCGGATCCTTTTCACTCCTCCAAGAACTCTAAAATTAGCAGCTTATAACGAAAACCACAAGAAATGTCATATAATAATTTATCGAAATCCTATTATAAAAATTGGTTTGGAAAAAAACCTTCATAAAAATTATATAATTATTTATGTTTTTCCTTCGTATTATGATACGATGCAGATATTGCTGCAATTAAATGTAATGCAACATTGGCATAAATCAAATATATTGGGTAATTATAAAATTCCATATAAATGTCAGTAGGAGATGGATGCGCTAAATGTTGTTGGCTTTATTTAGGTTGTTAATTACATTTTGTGTTTATGTGTAATTACAACAGATGAAGGATGCATTTTAGAGTTATCAATTTTAATATTTAATTATAATCATTAGAGGTAATATATTAGAACCTATTGACTTAATATTTTTAAAATAATAAAACTACTTGATTGTTAATGATCGTTAATTAAAGAGGTAACTATCCAAAAAAACTTGATTTTTTTTGCAAAAATTATTACAATACCGAGATTTCAGCAAGCAAATTTCGTTTTTGTATTTCACCACGCTCCTGTTTTTAAATTTCTAATTATGTGTTTTCTAGACTGTCCGTTATTTCAATAATTTAAAACCTTTATTCTAAGCTTCATATTAGAGCATATCGTGTTTTCTTAGTTCTCTGCCTACATTGAATATTACAAAAATTAGAGTCAATCATAGAAAATCAACTGCAATATTTTCGTAACCTATTGTTCTACAAAAATCTCTTTCTTCAAGGCTTAAAAATTGCATTTCCACGATCGTTTAGTAATTTCCTTTATTTCTGAAAAATATCACATATCCATGTTAATAAATAAAACTAACAATTTTCATTTTTATTCAAAAATGTTGATTTGGAATGTAATGTCGAAATATTGCTTACCTTCTGTAACCTAATTTATGGTAATGAACAAATTATGTTAGCAATCTGGAATGACAGTTCAAGAACATGCAGTCATTAAACATAATCAAAATGTGATGACACTTGAAACTTGAACTATAAAATGCATCAATCAAAGTGTAATTTATTAAGGCAATTATAAATTTACCAACATTAATACGAATTTTTACGCATGCATTATTCCTATTAAAATTATTCTTTATGTTTGGAAGTTAGAAAATTTTGAAACAACAAAAAAATTATAATCTTATACAATGTTAATAAAGTAGATTTAATCCTTTCTGTAAAATAAAACTAATCAATAATCTTATGCGTCATAATTTCCTGCTTTTCTTTTGTAATTAGCAATTAATTTTCTAGGAAATTGGAAAGGTTTTTCTTAACAATTGAAATAGAAAAATGTAATATATAGGAAATAATATTTTTCTATTCCACGTATTCAATTATTACTTTGTGGCACGGTTTTTAGGCCATAGAAGGGGTTCCTAGTGATGCTTTGTATCACTGTTTTTGGTAACTTTAATTAATTTGGCAGTATTGACTGAAATGTCAGTGTAGAATCAATTATTTTAGATTATATTTAAAAATTCCTTTCACCTACAAGTTTTTTGGTTAAATTGTCATGTGTCATTGCAGTTTTTACATTACTAACTTCGAAAACTTAAAACACTATTCAAATTAAATAAATAAATAAATGCAAATTTAAGCAAAATAGAAAATTTTTTATGAAAAACTCTTATTATAAATGCCACTTGTAAAACTCACATATTTGCGCAACTCAACGCTACGCGTTTCGTTGCGCAAACTATATTCGTTTTACAATATGGCTTTCACAAATAACTATTTTATATATTTTTTGATATTGTCTTAATTCAATTTTAGAATAGTGTAATTTTTCATGTTATATTGTTGCTGTATTTCTTGTGATATCGAAGAGAAAAATTTGATATGCTAATTGGTAACTGTTATTTAAAATTTTTGATTTTATAAATATTTATGGAAGTTATTTATTAATTTTGTCACAGTTAATAAGAATTATTAATTCATAGATGACATCCAATTTTATTGTACACCTGTTTATTTTTTTATAATATATAATTTTATTATGTAACAAAAAGTAATAATAAATTAATAAAATTGTCTGACAAATCTGTTTAAGCGGAAAATTTTCATTCAAATTAACGTCTAAGGATTGTTGATTTTATTAAGGTATGTAAAATTAATTCTTTCCCACTTAAGTACTTAAGTACTTAAGTATCACATAATCAAAGTATATAAACCTTCAAAATTGTATAGGTAATCTGTAACTTCTTTTTCTTGGTCAAACATGGCAGCCGTGTACATTTTCTTATTAAAATGTCAAAAACGACAAAAAAAACTTAAATAATTTGCAAAAATCAGGTTGTGACTTTTCTGCCGCTAAAATCACTGAAATCCAGTTTTTTTTTTCTTTTTTTGCAGCCCGAATCGGTAAAAAAAAGAACGAAACTCTGACCTGGATGAACTAAACGTTTTCGCACGGAATTAACCCATATGCTAATTTTAATTTATACCTTTTTACATCTAGATTCTTTTTTTTTTTTTGTTTAAATCTAGATTCTTGTTGTTGTTTAATAATTAAAATTTTTATGAATCAACATAACGATTTGTTTCAAAATAGTATTCTTGCTTTTTATGAGTTTTCATTGCCAAAATTAACTGAAATAACTCCCCATTAAACGCAATAATAATAAATTCCCATTAAAGTAACATTTATTGATATGCAACAATGAAAACAAGAATTAATTTTCCGTTGTTTATGCAAAAATCGTCATCGATATTCCAACAGCAAAAACTACCTATATTAATTAAATTTCCTTAATCTTTATTTAAATTAATTTTATCCTAAAATTAATTCACCTCTTTACTTTCAAACACCTACTTCCTTATAACAACACATATTTTATTTAAATATTCACAAATAGCTAACAGCAAAAGCATAATAACTCTTATACAAGAGTTTTGTAATAATAACACGGTGTTAGTTATAGAAAATCCACTCGCATGGAACTAATAAAATTCTATTAAGTATTTCCACTTTCCATGGAATGTCCAAGAAATTGTACCCGCTACATGAATATAAATTTTCCATTCATAATTGATTGTCAGTTTAGAATGATTTCTATTTTAGTATTAAACAATAAAATCCAATAGATATTTTGTAATTTGGAATGAATTTGAATAATTTGCGTATGCATTCAATAAATAACAACGAAAGTGTTTTGATTGAAGCAATCCATAAATTTCAATGAAATGAAAATATTTATTGAAATAAAATTAATTGCTGAATTAATTAAAATTTTGTAATTGATTGCTTCTGTCTAGATCTGTCATTGCTTTATTTGTTTAAAAATAATTTGAGTTGAGTTTAGCAAGTTTCGGTAGACCTTCACCTAATAATTGTTTTTGTTTAATATATTTTAATAAATCATGTAAAGTTAAAAATTAAATTTTATTTACTAAAACTGCAGATAATTAAAAAATATTGTAGGAAACTTAACGATGTTTCAGATTTTACAAAACTAATACATTAGCACAGATACTTTTTTAATTGAATTGAATTTAATATGAAACTAGGTAAAATACTTGGCTTCACAGAGAATCTTATTGATCCTTTTACTAGTTACTGTACATACTACCTAATAATAGCCTTTATCATAGTCAAATTTTGATTGGTATAAAGAAAACATTATATTTATTATTACTCAAGCTTTAACCTACCTCCACGTACATCTTACCTAAGGCAAAGAAGGAACCTTTAGAAGGAGAATGGAACATTGATCATTAACCTATGGTTTTTATATGATTTTTATACATTAATGAAAGTTATTATTAAGCGATCAATGGAAAAAGTACTTTTTAATGTATACACAGTATTCCAAAAAATTAAACGAAAGAAAATGATCAGATGGTGAATAGATTTATTGTATTAATTGTAAATAAAACAATAATGTTTTAAAGTTTATAGTTTTCCACAATCTTACCCCGAAATTCTATAATTTTATAATCAATTCATTTCACAAAATGTGTGATTCGTGTGACATATAAATATTACACGAATCTATCTGATAAATATGCAGATTACTTTTATAGTTTTTTATTTTATTTTATTGCTACAAATTAATAATATAATAAAAGATAGAAGGGAAAACCGCCGCCATAATATATCAATGTGAAACGTTTAACCTTTTATTAAAGAGTTCAAACACCTCTTTATCTCCTCCGCATTATTTTACCTACTGATTAATATGCCATCAATATTCCCTTGATTATCTAACTTACATCCTTTCTTTGCTGATGATGACATAACTAAAGAGACAATTTATTGAGTCGATATAGACACAAATAGGTGAATTCGTTGATTTATAACTAGGAAGTGTTTCTTGAACTCGTACAAAAAAATTAGAATGAATATTAGAATATAAGTTTAACATTTAAAGAGTGTTGACATTATTGAGATGACTGACTTTTATCATAATATTTGATAATTTATTATAGATTAAAAGTGATTTTTGATGCATTAATTAACCTTCTTAGAATTTATGTTTGAGTATTTTTAGAATACAATGATATTTCAACTCTAAATAAAATATAATTTACTATCAATCAATTTTGCCAACCGAATATATATTTGCAAATCTTCAAATTTTAGATACCATTAATTATATAAAATATCCTTAAATAGCTGTGAATAAGTAGTATTGTACTTAATTTATCATTACTATTATTAAATAAATAACATACAATATATAAATTACTGAAGATATTACTACTAAAGACATTAAATCACTTCTCTCTTAAATTGCAGCTTTAGTTACTTTAATATACTGTACTTCACTGATTAATTTCTTATTTTGAATGTACAAAAAAAAAACAATGTGCAACGGCCTTCGCTTGACGTTTCGAACATTCTGTAATAACGATGTGGTAAAATATTTATATGGTCATAATGTAAATTAATAGATCTTTACTTAAAGACTTGTATCTCATTAAATATCATTTAAAAAATGTAAGTTTACGTAAACTAATAAAATGATGTTATGAACTGTAAAATTGATAATATCTGGGGTAGTGTTGAAGATAACATGAACGAAACAAAAAGCATCATGCTTCAGGTAAAGTATGTTTGGGATGTTTCAAATCAAGTCAATGAAACCCTTCCAGGTCATCACCGAAAAAATCTGCCTAGGACATTCTTCTGTTTTCTAAACTTACACCATAGACAATATAGATTCGTAACTCCCATGTTGGCACCCTGTCCATCGTTTTAGCAGCAGTGGTGCCATATCAACGGTTGGAAGCCTAACTAAATTAAACTAAACCACATGCGAAATGTGAAATCTCAATCGCATCAAATTACTAGAGGATATCATTGATTTTCAAGGAAAATGATTTTTTGTTTTTCAAGATTTACAATCTCATAGTGGCAATTTGTGAAATTAGTGATCTTAAAAATAAAAATTCATTTTCCTTAAAAATCATTATTTTATTGCAATTAATAAAGTAATGACAAACTATTAATAGGGTTGTTCTGGGTTAAATAAAACAAAAATAATTGTGAATATAATTTATTTAAAAAAAGCAATAAGTCAGCTACAACAAAATTACAACAACAATATAAATTAATAGCTTAAAAAAAGCAGATTATTATCCAAATAAAGTCTCACTATTACATATTACAATATTACATTTACTGAGGTTTTAAGAAGGATACAAAAGACTTCACTTTTATTACACCATATCTCTATCCTTATTAAAAAATACTGTCGAAAAGTCTGAATAATAGGTTGTATTACTTTATAATCTACAAATCAAACAAATTTGTCTCAATATGTCAAATACATCAAATATTTTAATTCCGCGAGTAAGTGCAATTTTAATTGACACGGGTGACATCTATTGGATATAGAAGCCTACCTTTTTTACAAAATTAGAACGATAGACAACACCCGCATATTACAGTTATTGTACCCTGCAATTTATTGAATGAAATACTGATCTATTTTTCTTTTATAGTTTATAAACTGTTAAAAATTTGAACCCAGTTAAATAAAACATTCAGATATCGATACATACACAAACATGAAAAAAAAAGAACAAAATGAGATACACATACAATTTTATTATAAATGTTGAAAAATAACATTACAAGATAGTACACATTTCATCGAAAATTGTTTTTATTTTGTAAATTTCTATATTACATGATAAATCCCACTATTTTACAGTTTGGATTTATTTACAATTGATACATGATGCCCAGCTGGTTCCCAAAAAGGAAAATGATATACAAGAATAATTTCAACAGTACATTCAAAATTCCCGCAAAACAAACTTGCAGGAAATAGGAGTTAATGAAATTTTCCATATCCTATAGAAATTCAAAATATAATAGAATGTCAAATTCAATAAAATTTGCTTTTGAATTTTGCTGGACCAAATTCTTTTGAATTAAAAAAATAGCATATACAATTCCTCACATTTCTTTGTAAACTTTAACGAGTCCGCTTTTAAAATGATAATTTTTCTATTTCGCTTTCCTTTTTTAAGATAAAAATAAAATTTTGTTATGATGGTCTAAATAAGTTTCGCATTTATTTCTAATTCCATTTCAGCTTCGTATTTTCTTTTATTGTACGTACGTACTTCTTGTACTCTATTACAGAAAATTATTTAGGATCCCAGAATAATTCGATTCATATATCAAGTATTGCGCCAAATTGTTGTCACCAGTTAATTTAAAAATCCAATAATTTGAAATTTGCAGCCTGGAAAAAATAAATTGTTGATAAAACTTTCATTTCATTTTTTAATATAAAAAAAAACCTTGCATTAAATTGTACTAAAGGTATTGTTCGCGTTCTCCTTACTAAGTTTTAATATGATCCCTATCTAAGTGCAAAGAATTCACACTAGTCTCGTCCTTTTATCTATAAATCGCTACTGCAACCTAAACGCCGGTTAGTATATATGATTTTTAAACATGGATTTCATAATTTGAATGGATAGATTTGAAAGATGGTGTAGAAAAACAAGAAACACCTGAAAAATCACGTAATTGACAGGCCAACAATAGTGTTACGAGTTTAACGATTTTTTAGATACTGACATTTGAAAACTTGGAATGTCAAAATTCATTGAAAGATTTCAAATGATTTTTATCCGTTTGATATGAAATGGAAATAGATTTGGGTAAAACTGCAATAATGGTCCCGGGCGCATTGCGTATGAATCAGAAAATGATATTCCAGCTTTTCGTCAGCGGTTCTGACTACAAAAGGATTTAGAAAATATAAATCGTAGTATAGGGACCCCGCGTAACGGAAATACAGACTTGCACTATTTAGCGAATTAAACAATTCCGATTTTCAATTCGGGGGGTGCACTGAAAGCGTCGTGTAAATCTTTCTCTGGGGAAATGATTAAGATGTTTGAAATATATTAATCATCATATTAAATGATGTCGGCAAATACGATCTCTTGCTTCGAAAAATAAAAAATCTATTAAAATAATCGTGATTGAAATAAAAAAATTTTCGTGCAGGGAGCAGCGTTTGATGGATTGAATTGACATTTAATAAAAATGAAACTTCAAAATTAATTTGGTTTTTGTAAATAAAATCAGTTTTAGATTATGGGGGTGTGTCTCCTCTTAAAGTATCGAAAGTAAAAAAAAATTAGGTGTGCAATAATTACAAATTTATTAGGCACGTTTGCCGTTTTTGTTGCATATAAAATTTTATTTTTGAAATTCACTCGGAACTGAAGTATTGTAATGTAATAATGAATTTTCACTTACCTAAATTCATTCCAAAAGCACAATTACTATTCTTCATGAATTGATGTCTAAGCTTTTGCTTGTTTTGGCAAGCGGATAGAAATGTAAATAAATAATTTTTGCTGCCGTAGTTACGAAGAAAACTTTTTGTGTAATTTTTGTGAGCATAGCACATTTGATACCAAAAATGTAAACTTGCATAATGCCAACTAAATATATTTAAAATAATATTTATTTATTTGATTAACGTTAATTGGTTAATTGACAGCGCGAATTTCATAAAATTCCCAAAAATCACAAAAAATCTTTATCTAAACCATTTTTTCTTTTTTGTGTGGAAATATTTCGCATTTTATACAATTTAATTAATTTCGTTAAACCAGGGGTGTTGAAACAGTGGCACGAATAAAATTAGCGCGTTTTTATTTAAATAAAGTCGTTGAATAAACATGAGTCCTTTTCTTTCCCACTCCCTTCGCGGTGCGAGAGTTGTCCCCTTTACTTGATTTTGATAGACACTCATTTTAGTCTCAGTAAATAAATATATTACATATTCAATTTTAAAAGTTTGACATGTTTATTAGATTTTGGTTACTTTGTGAGAATTTTTGATTTTACTTTTGTAATTAGAAAGCTTTTAATCGAATATACCACCTAAAATTTTTCATAAGATCTCTTTCCGCAACTACCCATATTTAATATATTGGGAGGTATGGATTCTGTTTTATAATAAATCTGGGAAATGTTTTATTTCTTTTGATATGGATTTATGGACATTTGAATCCTTGAATTTAATTTTTCTACATTAGTGAATCATTCATTTTTGTACCTTAGAAAAATTTACTCTTATTGCCAATTTTCTTTATATAAATCTATATTTAAGAACTATTTACAATGTCCTATGAATAATCCATTTTCTCAGTTCATTTCATTTTATTAAGTGATTATCTCTTTTTAAAATTTAAATATGAATTCAAGCCGATAGAAGTACGTACACACATGTTCAAAAAACAGGTGAGATCCTAATTCATTCGAGTCTATTTAAAATTCAGACGGATTAAACTTGATCACTAATGATAAATCTCAAATGTCATATTTTTATTAAAATAAAATTAATTTCTAATAATAAAAGTGATTTTAAACAAGAAATTATTCTCATGGATCTGTACGACCATTATAAACATGAATCATATCCCAACACAGGTGTTTTAGTGTCGCGTTTTAATCTATGTGATAAACATGTATACCTATGTTAATAAGGTCTCTAAATTATTCACCTCCTTAAAGATATACATGCTTTTTCGCGAAGATTAAAAGGATGAATAAAAAAAGAAACGTAGAGACGAGTCATTGTAATCACAAAACCAAACCGCAAATAAATATTCAAAATGGATATGGATATTTTAGAAATAAATGGCCCGGGTTCTCTTGTCCAGACTGTCTGACGTTTTCTGGATGTATAATGAGGGTACAATTCATTAGTAACGATGATTAAACAGTTTAAGCTACTTAGAAACGATAAATCAAATATTTATTTGCTAAAAATATCTTCATGCCACAAAGGGTAACATTTTATTTTTAAATCAGATTCGATTCATAAATTAAAATTAGCACCAAAAACGTGAATATAAAAATAACTCGAAGATTAATTTGAATTCGCTCAAAGGTGTAAATTTTAAAAGTGCGACAAATTTTAGAAATAAACAGTAAATAAATTTTGGGATTACCAAAATGTAATTTTAAAATTCTGGGAATTTGTAACTGGAGTTTTGAATGTTCATAAATTTTCTTGAAGACCTTAATGGGGAGTGCAATTTTAAAATTAACTGAAAGATTAAATTTCAAAATTTATTTGTTTACCAATCTTTAAGCTTTGTACAGCCGATGGGCGTTGTTAAATACCTTGTAAATTTTTTAGTGTTCCAAATAAAAATGATATTTCAAGATTTTTCTTGATATTTAAATTATTTCAAAAAATAAACGATGCATTGTAATTATCATGAATAAAATAAGAAATAAATTAAGATGAAGTCATCAATATTACAGAACATGCAATATTGTTATATTATGTATTGTTTAAATTTGCGAATGTAAAAAAAATCATTATATTATCATAAAAGTATAATAAGAACATATTGTCATCATAATTTTTATTAAATAATCTTTGGATTAAATTACATTTACATATATACCGGTAATATAATCCTTTGAAGCGGTTCTTTTACTAAATTTATGTTTTAAAGATTTTCGCCGAGTTTGTTTAAATATTCAAACTTTTTATTTTGTGAATTACCTCTATCGTATGGTTTAGATTACATCACTTGCAAATTCTTTACTATTTATTAAAATAAGTAATAATTAATTTATTTTATAACTATTAAATACAGTAAGTTTTTGATACCATATAGAAAATTTCTTAAACAATTTCTTTAATTGTTGCAATTATTAGGAAACGTTGATTGAATTAATTCTTTTTTGTTTATCTTTGTCCTAATAATCACTACTATTGAAATATAGTCTAATTCTAGCAAGGATACGAATTTGGAATTAGTTTACTCAAACACTTCATTGGGAAACATTTTTAGAAGTGATATCTGCAACCAATTAAGACTAAATATTAAAATTTTCTGTTTGTGTATGGAGTCTCGTGTTCAAACCCAACTTGGAGTATGAATAATTTAATTACTAATGATATTATGTTCTTATTTTAATGTTAATGAAAAAGAAAAAAGATTTTGCAATAATCTGCCTATCCATCAGCTCTCAGACACCCCGCACATCCACATGTAATTTAAATAATTTGACGCATTAATTTAAGGTAACAACATTAATTATCTTTAACTAAAATTCACTTGTAAATTTGTAATTATTAAATATATAATTGACGAAAACTTGAAATCCCTTATTTAGAAATTTCCAATATTCATAATTCTTGCTTTCTTAAGCTCACTTAAGGCTACTCAAAATAAATATGTGACTAATTCTTATACCATTCTCTTCTCTTAATTTGTTATTTGCAATTTTAATAAGGAAATATAGCATTTTCAAATGAGAATAAATAAAAATAAAAAATGCAATTCAATATGTGTAACATTTTTCATTACACATACCTTCCTGGTTGCACTTCTACTGAAAATTAAGATTGATGATTGCAGTTACGTAAGCGAATAATCAATTATACAAGATAAATTTAAATCGCTCTGCCAATTCCACGATATTCATTTTTTATTGTTGATAAAACGAATCGTTATATTCACTGAAGATTAACAGTGGTACATATATTGATAGAAATATTAAATTGATCTGCTCTTAGTACGTATCCCCTTCACTATTAATTACATAACTTTCTAAGAATCATCAAAATTTTCAAGACAAAAGGTTCTCATGTTTCCTTCTCAAATTATTAATATTTATCACATCCAGATATTTAAACTTAATGAAGTGAAGACCAGTATCTTTTATAATTAATTTTGGCAAATTTGGTTTTTACAATTTGAATATACATAACAAGTTATTCGGCTTTTTCTTCTCAATTTCCATTCTCTGTATACTGAATATAATAAATAGCGATTAATTGTGGGAATAAATTACTAATAATCAATAAATAATAATAAAAAAAAAATTTTAAAAAAACAACTCCTCGCTTCTCCACTCCATTATTTACATATTCATTTTATTATCTTTTATAACCGTACTCTTCTAGTACTGCATTTTAATATTATTGAGACTAAATAAATCAAAAGTTCTTATACGAGTATTATAACTTTTTATTATTTTAGATTTTGTGTGTACAGTAAAACATGTATTTAATTTAACGAGCGCTAGGTGCATTTCTACAGTTTACTGATTGCGTAATGGTATATATTGTTTTCATGCATAGAAAATAGGATGTGAAAATAAGCAATTAATAAAATAATTGCGAAAAAGGCTGTTTTATGTCAAAATATTTAATGCATAGTTAAACGCAATAAAGAGTATTTTACATGAAAGGATGCACACTTTACATACAATGATTTAAGGTCGGTAAGTTCACTACACGCCTCGAATTAAATAATATATTGTTGCTATTAGTAATTATGTGTGAACAAATACATTAATTGTTATTTTAAATTGCAACGTTAACAGTTTTATTAACTTAAATTATGTACTTGACTAGATTTTATGAAATAATTTCTTTTTTTAAAATATTTTTCTATTTTTAAGGGAAAATACAAATAACAGTTAATAATTAAATTTTTTTAGAGTAATCATTTAATGAATTTTGATTTAATGAAAATTTTCTAAGTTTTGATAACTATATCGATATTTTAGAAATTTTTTAAATCATACTTTTTTAATTTTTTTCATAATTAAATCTGTTTCTTCCTATGTTAAAATCGATTGTAATTGTTTTAAGGAATCTAATACACTGCACTGGAAGTGGTCACAACAAAGCCATCCTTGGCCAACATCATTTTCCACCTCCACCAATATTGGTCATTACAAGCCAATGTTCCTCTACACAATGGTAACCAAATACGGGAAAATACCGGAAAATTAATGTACCTGTATAAAAATAAGTTTTATAATAAAATTGTAATATGGAATTCAGATTTTAAAGATTCGCAGTGGCAACAACTTATAATGTTCAATTTAATCCCGCAGTGTTTATTCTAAAATTTATTGACTTTTGAAACGAGCTTTTATCTACCAAAACTTATAATATATGAAGGATAAGGATAAAATTTATTTGAACGCGAGAGAAACAAAATACGAAACTTTATATAGTTTTTATGAAATAATTAGGTTAAGAAAGGAATGATAAAATGTTTTGCGAATAGATACATAAGAAGTAATTACGTAATATTGGCCATTATTTACAATAATCATATCATCATGTTTTCCATTGTAAAACCCACAAACCGTAATAATAGCCAAGGCATTGATCAACAAGCACTTTAACGTATATAATAGGTTTTATTACAACGAAATGATATAAATAATCTCTCAAACATTTAATAGCTGCCTCTCACTCATGGCAAATTAGATAATACTCTAGCACCACAACACTTTTCTTTTGATGATAATGTAACCCGATACCTACATTTACAACGTTTTAGCATTTTAATACATAATAAATATTAATTGAAATGATTGATATCCTTAAAACCTTCTCTTAACATTAATTTCACTTTTTAATTGACGAGGCAACACAAACAAATTTTTGATTGATGGCAGGTAGTGTTTCATTGTTCAATTTGTACACCTTGTTCTTCTTGAGCTACATACATGAAAACAATAAAGCTACTGAGGTTAATTATTATTATTATTATTTTTTAAATTGTTGTAGGTTTTACGACGAAGCTAATAAAACGTTCAAATGATAGTGAAATGTTCCAGCGATGACACGGACGTCATTCAAGCAATTTGTAAAACCATTTTGTGAGGCGTTTTATAAACATAATAAATAATTAATGATGGACGCATCTCTGTGCCAAAGCATTTGAGAACAACATTATTTATGACTAACATATGTAAGTCAATAACAAATTAAATGAGATATTTTGTTCAGACCATGTCATTTTCTTGTGTTCAGGGACTGATGTATATGAATTATAATATTATAAAGAATGCGAGATGCATTAAAGTTCCAATATAAATTAATTATAAATAATTATGTTATATAACTGTATGGGATGGTAGCATCCGTTTATTACCGCTATATTTTATCCATTGCGTTTATCGATGCTTAATGTCTTCTAAGCAAATTATGCAATAATTGATATTTCACACAAGATGCGTCGTCTTTATCGCGCATGTAACTAATTTTTGCAAGAAATTTGCCACTATAATTATGCAATCTATTACACAATACTATTTAATGTTATTAATTTTGTCCAAATAATTCGATGTGAATAACCAAAAGGGCATGAGTGAAAAGTTGAGACAGGCCGCAATTAAATTACTTTCACGATAGATGTACAGATGCAAAATTCCCATAACGTCTAATAATTTATGAAAATTTTTTGCGAAGCTTTCTCTGTGCATTGTTAATATTAAATATTATTGTATAATGTTGGTTTATATCTCTCAAAACGGAAAGAAAGGGGGATTTGCATACAAATGCAAATTTATTTTGCCTTCTTTTTTTATATAAATGTTAATTATGCATATTAATATTTTTTTTTAATAGAAAATGAAGGTGCTGACATTTCCAGGTGATTGCACAATAGGCAATACAATGCCCCTATGTGCAATAGAATGGAAATGGTACCCACATATTTTCCTTGCATTTTCACTTGGTTCAATGTAATTTGATTTGATAGGAAATTATTGCAAAATTAATACGATTAAATATTATTATATACGATATACATGTAATACCTACAAATTTAATAAACCGATGCTAAAAAAAACTTATAAAATCTAAAACACCTCCATGAAAAAATATTTATTCAATTTTAATATTTGTTAATTATGGATATAATTAGATAAATTCATCTAATTTTGTTTTGTAATTGTAGAAAGTTTTAAGTTAAAGAAATATTTAGGCAACAAAAAATAATAGATAATATACTTCAATGACAAAATTAATTAGAAGCGCGTTGCAGGTATTACATTCTAAACTCTTTCCAAATTTAAATTTTGCAAATTCTAAGCTCTACATTTCTGCAATACCATTTACATTCTTGTTTATATTCTGTGAAACCAAAAGGTGACAAAAGGTAAAATATGAAGACAGAATTAAAATCAAATTGTATATAAACAATGTGTTGCAGAGTAACGATATTTTTATGATAACCTTATAAATAGATTAATTTGCTAGTTTGAAATCGAATTATTAAATTTAATTAACACTATTTAAAAATTCTTTTGGCAGAAATTGGTTCATTTCCATTTAAACTAAATTTCAAAATTATTAAATGCGATAAATGAATATTTTAAAATTGAATCAATTAAAACGTACGCACAATTATGAAGTAATAAAAAGAAAAGCATATCATATCATTAAGTAACAAAATTTTATAGCCCCAACCGACCAAATTAAAATCGATTAAATTCACAATTAATATTTCTCGAAAAGCAGCAACTATAAAATATATGTGACTTAGATAACTAAATTATCAGCAAATACTTTACAATAAAACATGTAATTAACAATTAATGCAGTAAAAGCATTTGTTACATATGTATTTACAACATTTAATCTAAATGTAGCCTAGATTGATTTTCATTGTAAAAATTCCGTTCACTTAGGTGGAACCTATTTAATATTGTTATTTTTGTTGTTTATTTTACTAATTTTACACATAATATTACCGATAAATCAAAGTAATATATTAATAATTATTAAAGAAAACGATTAATAAAGATGACGTATTAATGCGTGAGTGAATCGAGCACGTTAATTGTTTTACAAAATTTTATCATGTTAGTTTAAACACTCACATAACATAAGTTTCTCTTATGCTTTTAATACGCTTCCATAGCAATTAAAAAGATTTATCACATTAAATTAATATAAAATATAAAACTCGTAAATAAGACAAAACGTTTAATAAAACTGCTAATTAAAAATATATAATAAATTTGTTCTTATAAAACCAAAAATATTCCCAAAAAAATAATGCAAATTAACTAATTAACAAGAAATTCCCATATCGCAAGTAAACATGCGATTGAAAATATTAAACATTTAGGAAAATTTCATTAAATCGTTTAATTAATACGAACTAGCAATAAATAATCTCTTGAAATCTATAAATATAGAAGATATAAATAATAATATTCTTCGCTGTTGTCTTTCCAATCCGACGACAAGATCCTTATCTCTTTCAATCAAGTATATAAATTTTATTTCGATTATCATATCGAATGGCTCGCAAACAATAAGAAAATTTTAAATTATTCAAGAAAAAAAGTAAAATTTATAATTAATTAAGTCGCGTGCGCATTTAAACGATTAAACGAACACGAGTTATTATAATAGGTATTCAAGATTATATAAGTTAATTAACCACGTATAATTCAGTAGGCCACAACTGGATTAATTTAATTAATTAGAGAATAAACTACTTCCTAAATTTGTTTTATGATAATTTTTTTAAACTAGTGAATGTTATTTATTGCACTTTACAGAAAGTAAAAGTAAATCTCCAAAATAATTTGGCTGTAATAGGTATGTAAAACGAGAAATTATTTAATAATTTTTTTTATGTTTAAATCTTCGTTTCTAGTATGCAATTTGTTTCAATTAAAAGTAAGATTAAATAAGTAACAAGTAACAAAAACATTGGCAATTATAGAAAATTCTATCAGTGTAAAAAGTAAGAAATATTTTTATATTTTTATTATTTAAATATAAATCCAGTAGCATAAAACAGATTATAACATTATGAAATTTGATTTTTCTGTTAATTAGCTTAACTTAAACTAGAAAAAATTTATCTCCGGACATTGTTTAGATTATTGATAGTTTTTTTATATACCATGGCATTAAAATGGCATTTTTTATTACGAGTATGGAGTTTATTCTCCCAGGCGAAGGCCGAGGAAAATAACCATGCGAGTAATAAAAAATCATTTATATATTATATTTTTTCTGGAAGAGCTTAATATTAATTTTAAAGACATTTAAAAAACCTGAAATTTGGTTAAATTGGAGTTATGCAACCAACAATACAGGTAGACTCATAAGTAGATGGCGTATATTTTTTGTTATTAAAATGTTAAATTATTAATTTAAAACATAAAATTTGTATAGAACATTGAATAAATATTGTGCACTTGTCTTCGTTTCATCAAACACAAAAATCTGACAAACCACATTTATTTTTTTAATGTTTTTAACAAAAGAGTCCGTAAAATCGCATTTTACGGACTCATTTGGGTCATTTTACGGACTAATTTTCTTATTTTACGGACTCTTTCAGACGTATTTTTTGTTTGGCAATAATGGAATGAAATTAGAGGTTTTAAATAAGAAAAATAATACAAAAAAACTTAATTTTTCAAACAGTTTTAACAGGTATAATTTTTTTAATTTTTAAATGGAGGATACAAAACGAACAATGCTAAGAAATTCTGGATAGATACTGCAATAGCAATTACTGTCTTTGCAACATGCGATCAAAATAAATTATGTATTTATTATTCTTGAAATTAGGTTAACAGTGCAAATTTCAGATAATATTAAATGTTATTATCCAATTGAGTGAAATAAACAAACACTTTACACAACCATTCTTCTCTATTCAAAATAAATAAAACAATTACTCCATATCATAGCAGAAAGACACTTAACACTGACATTCTAACCCAAAAATAATTGTTTCGCGCAACCATATTAAGTCTTTTAATATGCAATATTTAGCAATAAATAAAAATGTATAAACAACAATGCGGATTACTTAACTATTACCATAAAAATAAAGCAGAGCTAATTGCAGTGCGAATAAATTGTCAAATTTCCGTTTCGTTGTGGAAAGTGACAAACTTTCCAAAATGTAGCCAGGTACAAGGATGAACAAATATCTCGATTATTAAGTATTTTCGAATTCTGTCAACCGAGGATACGCGCGCGCGCACTCTCCAATTAACATTTCACAATAAGCAAACGGTGCAATTACAAAAATTATGTCATTTGTTACAAGAATAGGAAGCGTAAACATGTTTATTCATAACTATCGATTATAAGCGGATAATGTAATCGATTTTACACAATTTTTCAATAATCATTCAACCGAGTAATTCACTTCGTTTAATATATAATAGTCCGTTGGACTGGAACAAATTGGTTTGAAGGACCTCACATAAAACGACGATTGCAAATTCTGTATTGAAATCTTAAGTGGTTCACTATAAAGTGCGTGAAGGCTGTAAGTTGCTAAAATTTATTTTTATACTAGGATCTCAAATATTCAAGTTTGAACTGATTTAAATTTTTCTTAAGTAAACATAAGAATTGCTTTCCGTGTTGTGTCTGATGCTCTAATTATTTGTTTATCAATACGTTAACAACATATAATCTATTGCTACTACATTATCAAATAAAATTAAAAAATCTAACATAAATCATATTTTTAGAGTATCCTGATATGATGCAATTTCTGCAACAACAATACGTAACTAAATATTAACATTTAGAACATAAACTATAAAATTATAGTGTTGCTATGTGTTGCCTGCCGATTTTTAATTGTTTGTTAAGAATTAAAAATCGTGGACTTTTTTCCATATGAATAATTTGTGGATGACCCGAGGGTATCGATGATGTTAAACGGCTGCCGGTATCGATGGGTCTGGTGACATTTCCACTGGTCATCTTAAGGTCATGGCCAGATGGAGTAATAGACCTACCGGCATCTAATTAAAAAAAATTAACATTGAAGTACTAAAATCGGTTTAATTTTTTTTAAATTTTACAAATCAAATGCAGAAGTATAAAAAATGGCAATTATCTATTTATTTTCATAATACATATCTCTCTAGGTAAATGATAGATATTTAACTCAAAAATTTATTACAAGTTGTAAACTTCTTACAACTTTAGAATTGTTGCTATTTCTTATTATTATTTAGTTAAAATGTCTCTTTAAACTTTTTTACGTTTCAATTATTATTTTAAAAGTCAATGTAAAGTTTTAATAATTAATATGTGCAATTGGCACTTTTAATTTATTATGTAATGTTATCCTGTAATTGCATGTATTTCTTTCGGATAATAAATGTATCTTGATTATTATTATTATTATTATTATTATTACGCAATCTATTAAAAAAACAGTACATTTAATTTTATTTTGCATAAAAATGTGAGTGAACTTTTGATGATGAAAAAGGATATACTTTATATTTATCACATATCGAAACTGCTCTATGAAAATTCATTTATAAAAATTAAAAAATATATTTTCTGGATCAGTTTTGCAGTTCTTTGATCTGAAATCTTGTCTCCAACTCAGACCCGCTAATAATTTATTAACATGTATTCATACCTGCATTTTTAAAATAATGTAAGACATGCGAACAAATATTCCAACAAAACTGTTGAAATATAACAAAAATATTTGTCCAGACTGAATAAAATAATCCATTTGATTTACATATTTTCATATTTTTACAATGAAAATAAGTATATATTACTTACTTTGTAAAAGAATGTATAATGGTAATTTATACAATATAATTAATTGATGCGTTACTTATTAAATATTTTTATGATTTTTTTAAGTAACATCGTTATTAATCTATTGCTTCTGTCGTAAAATACTTAATAATTCATAAAAAGGTGATTAATTTATCATGTCCAACACCTACACACAATAGCAGTTCGTACAAAAGCATTAATTTGTCAATTAAATATCAAACTTCACACATTACGGAAATAAATTTTAATACATCATTAAATATTCATTAATATTATTAATAATATTTATTTATTATTTTGGTGAATTACAGGTGCACTAAAACGCGATTTATCTTCATTATATATTTGCAAATGACATTAACACTTCCTGCATAATTTTTCATTAAAAATAGAAAATAAATAATGTACGCCTTTTACAATTGAATTTGTAAAAGTTAATGATCTTCACGTTTATGGAATTCATTAAGTTGTTTGAAATATGCTGCTCATTATCTACGCTTATGTAAAATTGTATAAATTTTTATGAATTGCATAAGTGCGGTCAATTTTCTATTAGAAATAAATGTAAATATAATTAAAAATAGTATGAACCGCTCATGAATATTCAGATGTAATTTTATAGGAAGGAATATGGCTTTTGTAAAATGTTTTACATTTTACCTGAAATATTTTAAGAGCGAACAAATAGTTTTTCGAAGACTACATTTCGTTCATTGATTACTAAAATAATTGTGTAGTAATTCTTATACCTATATTTTTATAACTATACATATAATATATAGTTGCTACCATTTTATTTCAGAAAATATAAATGTTTCAATTATTTTTTATGAGCAATTTGATAATTTCAGAAATAAATACAATAACCGTGACTTGGTTATTTACCCTCCACCTTAGGATTTTAAAATTCATTGATTTGTTGTTGATAAAAATTAAAATTATATTAAACTAAACAGTGACTCCTTAGTTCGAAAATTTGTAAGGTGTACGTATTCGGAATGAACAATATTTATGTCCATCATGTTATCCAAAATTGAAATGCAAATTTTTTAATAAATCTCAAGCAAAATATATTCCATTTTGAAAACATTCCGAAAATAAAGCGGTCAATAAATTCTAAATAATTAAAATTCGACAAAATGTTTAACCTCGCCAAAAATTATTGACATAATCTTGATAAATGATGCTGCCCTCAAACACTTAAAATAAATTAAGAAATATTAATTTTTACGTAATCAAGTTATATAATTAAAATCTCCAACATTTTGGATAATAAGTTTAAATTCATTCATCACCCCATCTCAATAAAACAAATATCCTCGCAAACAATGAATGAAAAATCATAGAATTACCATATCTAATGATTATAAGTTTCAAACGTATAAATTATCAACTAAAAATAAACAGTTTTTCAAGGCAATGTTTAGCCATAAATAAAAAAAAAAACGTCTCTGAATAATATTTCGCCAAAATCCAAAAAAATCTATTTGAATCACAATACAACAGTCCAGCTGTTAATTAGCATATTTTAGAAGGCTAATAAGTCTTGTTTTAATTGATTTAATGTGTTACGAGTCAGTGGTTTGTAAACGAAGATTATTAGGATGATCGAGATTTATAATTATAGGCGCCCTTGTAGACATTTTATTACTAGATTGATCCCAATTTCAAGTTAACACTAAGGTTAATATTTTGTAATATCATTATTTTTAATTTTTTACCTATTAATAAACGTGGGATTTATTTTTTATTTTGTATTATTACCTTAACATTCAAAGTGGATTATTTTATTTAATTAGTAGATTTTTATTTTATTTATTTATTTATTTATTTGTGAAAATTCTCACAAAGTAGCACGATTTCTTGGAGCATTGAAATAATATGTTTCAAGGAGAGTAAAACCACATTTTATATTTTCTTAGATATTTAATATGTCTTGGATTACTAAAAGTGATTAAATTACTTTATGTGCTTCCTTCTATTTGGTTTAGTTTGGAAAAATAAATCTGATTTACTGGCCAGTAGTAGGGTAGAAATTTCTAAACATCATTTTTCGCCTATTAAATTAAAATTAGTGCAAATAGTGAACTGATTTGTTATTTTACATTATCAAGATTAATGAAACTTCCTGTATAAATTAAATAATTAATGAAATAGGATTCCAATAATGTATCTATCTTCATCAATTATCTCAGACAAGTTAATTAAGAAGATATAATTTTAAAATTAATTACAAAACAAATAAATTCAACCCAAAAAAAGTGCTAATATCTTTGAAATTTATTCCATTGGGAATCAATTAATTCTGCAATCATTCTTTGTTATAAGTTGTTCATGATGGAGGGGGGAGGGGCACAAAAAAAGTCACAAAATTTTAACAAAACATTATGTAGAAAAATGTTTTGACGAATATAATATTACAGAGTTCCTGGTAAAACAAAAACTTGTTCGCGTATTAAATATGGCATACATTAAAAATGAATAATGGCGGATATTTAGGAACAAGTTACATAGTTAATATGATGTTTTTGATCAAAACCGCTGAAAGTTCTTAGACTGCTCGTCTCTGTACAAAAAAGTGTATTTCATTATGAATTCTGAATAAATTGATTTACCGTTTCTGAATCATTTATTAGGCGTATTAAAAAGCTAAAAGGAATATGTGTAATATTTCCGTATGTATATTTTAATAGTTTTATAATTTTATTGTTCATTAATTAATAAATTATTGAAACGAATCGGTTAAACGGTAAAAGTCAGGGCTTTGTAGAAGTTTTTTTTATATAAATTGTGAAAAAAATTACAACAATCAAATTTTTTAACAATAATAATGTCGAATTTGTATATCTACAAGGGGGAAAATATTTTAGAATACAATATAAATATTAAATTGATACATAATAGTATAATGCTATTTAATAAATTCAAAAATAATAAAATTTACTATTTCAGAAATATATATTTGCGTTTTTTCTACAGGGTACGAGTTATTCTGTAAAAAGGCTAAACTACCGACAGACTACTCAAAAAGAAACAAGAAAAATTGACATGTTATATGAATTTATTTGAAAATGGAGAAAAACTCTGTCTTCTTTACTTAAATTTCTAATATATGCTGTTAGCAATAATTTTATATTTCAAAGAAATATTGCAGAAAATTGCATTCAGGGAAACCCATGTCGTTAAATATATATTATGTAAAAGAGAAGACTATCAATTTTTATAAATACGAATGCGAGAAGCACCCTTTGCCAACATATTAAAACCAAGTAATATCCAAAAACGTCGTTTTCAGAGACTATATGACTTTAGTATATTGGAAGGTCTGATTTATAAGAACAGATGAGTTTTTTGATTCTTTCCAATATATATTTAATGGCACGGGTTTCCCTACATCCTATTATATTATTATTGAAAATCTTCGGATCAAACGTTCAATTATAATCATTAGCTGCTGCTATAATTATTTTAAAAGCACCCTTCTTGGCGTAAAGGATTTTCAGGTATTTTTCTTCATTTAAAGTCCAAATTTTCTTTGTATAAATTCCTTCATTCTTCCTTCTTGTATTTCTTCATCTCTTGTATTTACATTTAGAATCTAATCTAATAAATAGTTGTGGATTTGTGTAATACCCTGCCTTATAGTAAAATGCTGCTGGTAAATATTTAGATTTCTAAAATTCGTAAATTTTCCATCTCAAATCCAAAGCAAGAAATTCTGTTTAATCTGTTGATATTTACTGTCGTACACAAAATGGAAGCATTAGGGCGCAGTTTTTCATTGTTAAAGACTAACCGATTTTTTGATTTGTAGAGTGCTGAAGAGGAGGCCGGGAAAGATGCTTTCTGAACCTGAAACATATTGTAGTTATTTAGACTTATAGCTGCTTTTAATTTTTCAAAAAAATTTTATTCTAATCAGCTTTGTTCGAAACTACAGTATGATAAAAACCGTGTTTTGTAATATAAAATTTGAAAATCAAATGACAGATGAAATGACAGATGAATATAATTTTAAAAGTAAAACTGCAAACAGGTTTATTTAATTTTTGTAAATATAATCAATTTTATATGATTACGTATTACAGATTTATTTCTATTATTTTATTTAATTGCTCGTAATTGTCGTTTCGTAATTGTAAAATAGCAAAACTTTATACTTACATGAATTCATTCTTTGATTCGTTGATACGTTATAATTCAAACCAAAATTAAAATATAAAATTTATCAATGCGAAGACAAAAATTTATAGCTTTAAACCAAATTGATGTGATGTGAGAACTAAATGCGGATTTGTGTAAATATGTTTTATGCTGCCATAGCTACAAACGATATTTTATTTTTTCTGATCGATGCAGCACACTAGATATGAAACGTAAAATACAAAATGGCCGTCTAAGACCTATTTTTCATATTCGATGTGATTAAGGGAGTTTATTTACGAACATTGCAGTTGATATCACTGCAACGTTGTCATTTGACTGACAAAATTCTGATTTTAAGGTTATGCATATGTTGTTCTGGGTATACTCCGTAAAGTGGATTGATTGAACGATTTTGTTTGAAATTTAATTTTCCGAATCTTCGTTTAGATGATATTTCGGTGTTCAAAATAAACACCTCACCCTCTATATCGATGTATCTGCTAAGAATGAAAATTGTGTTTTAATTAATTAAAATTGTAACAGCAAATGTGGATTATTAAAGAGCTTTTGACATTTTGCTATTGCCTATGAATTTGACCCATAATTACATTTGTAAAAGATCGATGATTTTCGGTAAATATTTTACTTTCGTGACAATGAGCAGAGAAGTGAACATGGAAATTTAGGACGCGAGCATGTAAACTCTGCCAATGTGTTGCCACAGGAGTATTTTGAGCAGTATGTAAATGCTCACTACCTTTAATCCTGTTACAGAAATATTTTGGGGAGTAAGTATAACAGGAGTTGTGGTAATGGCTGAATATAAACACGGGGTTCTGGTGGTAAAGCTGTTCCTGAGCACGTCTCTCGAAAAGCTTGCACTCTAGCAGGTGCCGATACAATTTTCTTTTTCCAGTAAAACGGATATTTCGACCGTATTACTTCTGCAAAGATTTAAAGATACAAACATGTTACATGAAACATATTTGGATAATATGCTTTCAATAATTGACCCGCTTTAACCATATAAACTATCCTGTCACATAAAAATAGTAAAACTCTTTCATTGCTTCGAGGGCCCAAAAGCAATAGAATGCTATAATGGCAAAATGATGTAGTTTCTTCTGAAATTTGCAACATAGTTCTAAGTCCTATTGTTTTATTTACAACCAACGGCACTCAAAAAAGCTTGAGTGTAATAAAAATAAATGAAACAATTGCGAAAAATTCAGAAAAATCAAGTTTCGATGATTTTTTTACAATTTAAGGGAGTAATTTCCTTCCTAATCTACAAAACCTACTACAAATATTCATGTCTTATAACTTTTCACCTCTCTAGCCCTTCAGAAGAATTGTGAAGGCTGATTTTATCACCTTTCATCGATCTCTCCAAATATTGAAAAGTGTTAAAAGTAGATCTGGGAGCCTCCCCTGTAAATGGTGGGTGATGTAGGAAAGCGGAGGTTATATTCGGATTCAGGAGGTCATTTTGCGATAGGAGCCCATTTCCGCGCACAAAAAGGGTTTTTCCACGAATAAAATTTTTAAAAATACTGAAAAAAAGAAATAAAATGCCGCGTACATTTCTTCTTAAATTTTGCGTATATTATACATAATTTTCAAAACACGTACACGCACGGAAACGATGCATAATAAAATTGCTCTAATCCCTTGGTCATTTTCTATTATCAATAAAGTGCGAAACTAGGACCCGTTTTACACAAGAATCAGCCGAAAAATAATATTATAATCAGCCGAGAAATATATTATAATAAATACTTCATACATTAAACTTCCGATTTGAAAATTTACAGGTTCGCGAATGGCAGAATTTGCAATCACATTAATAATTCTGTTTTAATCTTATATTCCAAAACCGGTAATTCATACGAGAAAGAACGCAGTAGTTTAGTAGAACAATATCCCTTGTTTAAAGAACAACAATGTGAAAATCTTCCATAATAATTTGAAAATGTCTACATCGGATTCACAAGATGGTAAGCCTTTTTTGTTATTTGTAAATTATTCAATAATATACGAGTTTTAAATATTTTATAACCTCTAAATTCGATAAATAAAACTTTGGGAGTGTTAAAACTCACGAAATATTCTACCGTTACCGCAAAAAAAAACTAATATGTTAATTCAATGTCGTTTATTTAATGCAAGTTTCTAACAACTCTGTTGTATCTGTAATTTTCTTTTAAATGGATATAAATTATCTTCTTGGAAGTCCCCAGATATTTGCAAAAAATAAATAAAAAGATAAGAAAATAATGCCCAGTCACCAGAAATGATACTTATTTTATATGTGAGGGGGCGGAGGGAATATGTGAATAGAAATACGATTGTACACAACTAAAACTATACCTTCTCGCAGTAGGTGTAATGCGTAGCGATCCTTTTCATTATACAGGTAATAAAATAGTTTGTTATATACCATGGCATTAAAATGGCATTTTTTATTACGAGTATCGAGTTTATTCTCCGAGGCAAAGGCCGAAGAGAATAACCATGCAAGTAATAAAAAATGCCATTTTAATGCCATGGTATATATTATATTTTTTCTGAAAGAGCTCAATATTAATTTGAAAGACATTTAAAAATCCTTAAATTAGGTTAAATTGGAGTTATGCAACCAACAATGCAGGCATACTCATAAATAGATGGCGTATATTTTTCGTTATTAAAATATTAAATTATTAATTTAAAACATAAAATTTGTATAGAACATTGAAGAAATATTGTGCAATTGTCTACCGTTCTTCAAGCACAAAAATCGGACAAACCACTTTTATTTTTTCAAAGATTTTATATATTTCAGTTATGTAACTAACTAAACACAAAAGAATCCGCTAAATCGCATTTTATGGACTCATCAAAAACTTTTGAAATCTCATAATCGCTGAGAAATTTTGCAAAGAATCCGATGCTGCTTAAATTTTTATATTTTCTGCTGATGCATGCGTACAAAACTCGAAAAATTGTTATTTTTTCAAAAATTCTTAACCCATGTCGATTTGATTGAAATTTTCGGGGAACATAGTTGAAAGTTTATACTTTACTAAGCTAACTGGTTTTTTTTTACTTTTTTCGTGTCTTTCGGACACTATTGTGGGATAATTAATAATTAAAAAATAAATAATATTATTCCAATGACTAGCCAGAGTTTTTCAAAATTTTTGCGCACGCGCAGAGATCATAAATTTGAGGCTAATTTTGGATTCTTTGAAAAATTTGGGATCGATTATGTATCCTGATAAGTTATTTTCACTAATTTTTATCAACTTCCACGGGGAAGAAAAGATCTAACATCAAAATCAATTTTTACTGTACTTACTTCTTCATTTTCTTCTTTTTTTTTATTCATGGATATTTAGAATCTTCAGCTTTCTAGTTAAATATGTTAAGATTTATTTACACAATATCATTAATTAAATAATAACCAATGTATCTGTTTCACTTGTCTAATTAAAGACATCGAAAAGATTTATTGTACATGATATTTTCATAAACAACTATAGATATACATAACCTTAAAATTCATCATTGTCAGTCAAATAAATTCAATATCATGTACACATCAAAAGAAATATCATTTGCAACCATGGTAGTATAAAAAATTTATTTATACAAATGCATGTTTAGTTCTCGCACAAATTTTATATCATTCAACAAAACTTATTTTTCCCTCGATATCAATTGATTTTCTACTTTTTTTTTAATTTACTGTAGACGCTATAATTATTGTATGAATTTTAATGACGATTATAGTTCAACAGATGAATCATGTGAGTAAAAAATTTTGTATTATCTACTTTAGTATTACGAAATATTTTTTCACATTATATATATGTAGTATTGAAAAAAATTTCATAGATTTTAAATTATTTTTAATATATGGATAATTATTATAATATTTTAAATAAAATAAATTCTATTTATTATAATTTTCAGATACAGAACGAAAAGATCAGTTTGATCAATACTTGTTAGAAAAGCGGCAAGACGAATGTTCTTTCTTCAACTTTCCAGGCTTCATCTTTAAATGTTTCACATCCCAAAGAATTCAATTTCGTTTTCGTCCAAGTGAAATTGTGCAAAACGTGATTCCGACTCTTTCATTTTATTGTGTAATTGTCTACGATGGTACATATTGGCGGATCAGACGTCATCACTTGCCCCTAGATTACAAATGGAAAATTTACCAATTATTCTGGGGTCCTAAATATTTTTCCGTAACAGATCGCAATATCTATAATACTATTTTAAATATTTACAACTATTTAGTAGATTGGGCAAAGAAAGAAAATGAAAGAAGAAAAGACAAATGGAAAAGATATTTAAAAGGAAATCTAGATGAAATTAATTTAGATGAACATGATGAAATTTTGTTTCTAAATGAAGAACAAAGAAAGGAAAGACATGAAAAGAAAATGGCCATTTTAAAGAGAATGATTCCACCAGAAAGAGCGGAAAATCGTTTACGTCCAAGAAGACGGAAAAGAGTTATTTCTAGCAGTTAAATTGCACATTTAGACATTTAAAACTAATCGATATATCGTTTTGGTTTACACTGTTGAAGAAATGAATAATATTATAATTCTTTGTAAGATGTGAAGCTTACAAAGTGAAACATGAATGTGTTGTAATGGGATTTTCCGCTAAAATTGGACTCAGGGTACTACATGACATTAAGTACACAGTCAAAGACATTTTGTTTATTAGTATTGTTAATATTAATGCAAAAGCCATACCGCTAACATAAAAAATTAATTTTTGGAGCCACCTCAGCTTAGTATGTTGTTTTCTGTATTGACATTTTGAATAATTGAAGATATTTTTTTTCTCTGATTCTGCATTTAACAATATTCGTATGTTAGAATCCAGTTTTATCGGAAAGCTTTACCACTGGCAATTTGGCTACCACTATGTATATAATATTATGAAGGTATGATGAATCGACTTTGGTATGACATTCCAATAGTCATCTTGCCTTACGCATCATACATTTACGCCTATCTTTTCATCAGTTTGATCCATCTCTTTCTTTTCTATATAAACTGTGTCCAAATATTTTTGTCTTAAAAAAAATTTTTTTCCAGATTTATTCAATTTTACAATCACATTTTGGTATATAGAACTTTCATATCGGTTTTCCCGAACACTTTGAAAAATCATTTATATCATTTTTATTTGAATTAATGTCCGACATATTTTCTTTTCAAAAGATTGCCAGACAATTTTTTCCATAATGGTTGTAAAGAAAGTATATCGAATGTGTAAAGTGATAGGTTTGATAAATTTATTTATATTATATTATATTTATTGTTATATATTTAATTATTTGTCATTGATATATTATTTTCTACTTGTAAAAGGAAGCTGCATTGTAAGAATGTATGTTAAATAATGATGTGAAAAGTTTGATAGATTTATTTATATTATATTTACATTTGTTGGTTATATTTATTGTATTCGTTACTAATATTATTATATTATTTTTCTACTTGTAAAATGAAGTTACAAGAAATTATATACTGCTATTTCTTAAACATTTAAAAATATTTACTAGTTATTTATCTTATTTTATATAATAAGTACACAAAATTTGTAGTTGTATTTTCCACTTACATTGTTTGAAATAAAAAAATTTCCAGAGAAAAATGAATGTTTCGTATATATTTCCAGTATCAGAAAAGGTGATTACAAAACTGCAAATTTTCTATTTAGGACAAACTATGTATTTCGTGGGCAAATAGTTTTAACATTATATATTATTATATCATAATCATTTTTCAAAATTTTTGACACAAAGCAAACCAGAATAGCCAAAATAAATAATGATACATATCTTTCCATTATTCTCGAATCCTTTGATTTGCCACGCAATTTCTCATGTCTTTCCGATGTAGCGTTAATATAATCAAAGTGCAAAATTTTGTAGAGGCTCGATTTTTTCAGTAATAAATAAAAAATTAAAATATATTGCATGGTTCATTTTTAAAGCAAATCAAGATAAATCTTTCCTCATGCTTTTCATATTGGAATAACAATTTGTCTCGAGACAAAAGAAGGAATCGTTGATTTATTTTTTTTTTTTTTCTTATTTTTAGATCCACACTTGTCTCTTTGCTATCTTTTTCTCCAGACTTCTATTACTCAAAACTTACAAGTTTTATTGTAAATATTTCATTTGTTGAATTTTATCTTAATTCATTCGGATAAAATTCGCTTGCTGGGCCGGTTCTGGCCCGCGATCTGTCATATGGAAACCCCTGATCTAGAGCATATTATATTTACAATAGAATGCCTTTATATTTGACCTCAATGATAAAATTATCATGCACTAAACCCATCTATAGCACAATATAACAAAACCCTCCATAATTTATAGTTTCTTTTAAAATCGAATAAATAAGTTCCTCCCTTGAAAAAGCAATAAGTAATAATACTAATCAGGTATGTATTTTATATTTGAACAATTACAAAAGCTAGTAAATTATAGTTATTATTATTATTATTATTGAATAATGATGTACATATATAGTAGCATCACTTCTATCCACTGTTCATTGTTTTAATTTACTTATTCGCTGAGAATAAAAATGTTTAGGACAAGCCTAGAATTGCAAATATTTCGTTTCCTCCTAAAGCTTAGCCCATTTCATCGCATTTGAATCTTATTTCCTAACAAACACCTCAGTTATTATTCAAGACAATCAGAATAAATATCAAGCCAAGATGAATTTCCAATAATAATGATAGCTTTCAACATTTCCAATGAAAGGTCAACAGGTAAATTAAAGCAGATGAAGTTGTTGCACCCAGAAAACGAAGACAATGAAAGGAAGATGATTACTAATTACATAGTACTCCAATAAAATTATTTCATTATTTTATCTATTTATTTGCATTGTAATAAATTTATCATATTAATAATACCATTCAAGAATAATCAAACAACAATTAAGAATTTCAATGCTTATACGAGTATATAGTATTAAGTTGTAAATAACCTTACCCCAGTCGCGTTGGACGCCCAGATTTTCTTTTCTCACTTTACTGTATATTTAAACGATAATTGTTATTAAGGATACGTGCTTTAAATTTCAAATTAGCAAGGCCGTTTTTATTCATAATATATAAAACTTCTCCTTTTTCGTTTCATTTTTTGCTTTTCTGTTTTATGGCTTTTATTTTCCAGAATTTATTTTTAAATTCTAGTAAATGTTTTTCTCAAATATTATTACAATGCACTAATTAATTTTCTGCACAAAAACATTTACGAAAATACTTATCTCGACCCCAATAGAAAGTGACTTTTGTTTTTCGAGATAAACAGCCTTTTTCTTTCATCCGAAAAACTAATATTTCAGTACTTTCTTTAGAGAGTCTCTTATAAAATCACTCAATTCTTCTTAATAAAAAAAAATCTCTATGTGTTTTATTTGATTTTTCTACATTCATGTTCAGTTCAACATCATCACTTCAAACACTGATTGAAAAATAAGCAAAAAGTCTCTTTGGTACAAGGCCATGATTTTCTATTTCTTCTATTAATCACAGCTATATTATAGCTGCAGATAAATAAATAAATCAAGGTTATGGTGTTGGTGGTTTTGGGTTTACAGAAGCCCAATAACGCACAGGCATATTATCTTGATGTATAAAATCTACGTTTCTCCCAAGTATTATGGTTTAGCGTTTTTTGAGATTAGAGAAAAATGAAAACTGATAGAGCAAAACTAAAAATTAATTAATTTTCAGCGACCTCCATAAGAGACCTGGCCTTATCTTAGGTACATGAAAAAAATGGAAAAAAAATTTTAGTTATTTAACTTTTCCCTGTCTATTCTAATTACAATGCTTAAATCACACTTAAAGTAAAATAATCCTTAAACTTGTAAACAAGCGGTATAATCGCGGACTTTTTCCTATAAATTATTTTTAAGCCATTTTTAATATCTAGGTCAAACGAAAACAAAAATTTATCCTTCCTGGATAACAATTATCATTTTTTATAAATTGTATTGTTTATATGAGTATTTTATAAATAAATTAAAACAAACAGTGAAGTGCACACAATTTTCACACAAGAGAATGTCCCTGACATAATGACGTCATTGACCCTAACCCCAAAATGTATTAGCATAAATTATTAATTAGGTAAAGTTTATGAATAAAATGAGGATGGGATTATATTCGAGGAACATTGTTAAATATTGATGTGTGAACGTATTACGTCCGAATTTAGAATGGTTATGCTGACACTAAATCTATTTGGTAGTCACCTTGATAATTAATTAAAATATAAATAATATGAGAGATCTAATTGTTTAAGTGTTGTGTGTTAATAACAGTTTGTAAATGGGTTGCAACCTTTACTGGCTATTGTAAAATATTACGATGCTATTAATTTTTATTTTTTTAGTTTTATCTTTGCGAATGAGTAATTTATTAATTATGCGTTGTGAATTATTGAAGGGTAAAATAGTTGAAGTTTGAAGGAGGAATAATGAAGCGATGTTTTCATTTATTAGTTAAACGTTTAAAACTTAATTGATTCAAAAATAGACAGCCGCGAATAATCCTATAGAAAAGTTAATCAAACAGCAATTTTTATTATAAAATTTTTGTATTTTTTCTTCATTTTTCGAGCGGCGTTTTAACAATGTTTTCATAGATTTGCAAAAGATTTCTGAAAAATTAGTCAACATATATGTTGGTCCATAAAACCACAGATTATTAAATTTTGAACAAAATAGTTGATACAAGCCAACTAAATCTCTCTAACAATATTAAACATTCATTTGTGAAAAAAAAGCAGTACGGCGTTATTATTTTAGCAGCGATAATAAATAATTTGAGAATTTCAAATGAATTTATCATTTTCTAAATTTGTGCTTTTTGTTTACCATGTAGTTTTCATTCTAGATTTTCAATCACCAGTGATATTATTTTATTTTGTTTTTTTTTTCTAATTATTGCCATTTATACAACATTTAATTGTTGTTTTATCGTTGACCCTCAATCAAACAAGTTACCTTCATTTATAAATAAATTTTATATATTTTTGATAAACTGTGAAAATGATTTACAGTTTGTTGCAACATAAATTTGCGTTGAAATATAAAATTAAATGCGAATAAATTAATATTATGGAAAATATGTCATAAATAATTAATGTTTGGTTAACAATTAAAAGTAAAATATCTGTTTGAATCCAAAATTCAAATTTTTTAATATAAAAATCTACAAATAAAATATAAACAATAAAATTGAAAATATTTCTTAAAATAGCAAATTAAATTTCATTTAAAAATTTTAGATTAACAAATATTCCACATTAACATTAAAAAAAAAATCCTAAAAATAAATTGTTAATTAAAATGAAGTGAATGACTTATTTATGATATAACATAATAATATTATAAGAATAATTCCACAATTATAAAATAACAAAAAAATACATAAAAATAAACGCGTGAGTTATGATATAAAATATAATCAAGTAAACAAATAATTGCACGTCCATGGTTTCCAGTTTCAGGGATCCGAGGATGCAACCCACATCTATTGCGTGTCAGTTAAAACCTTTTTAAAATCTAAAATTCCTTCTTTTTTAAGAAACAAATGATCTCAAAAATAAAAATTGGCGCAGTCATCGGTAGGATCGTAAATCGGTTATTGCTAATATAATTCGAAACAATTTCAGTCGTGAGTTCGCGATTCGAAAATTGGTGAAGTTCAGTGCAGTGAACCTGAAACTAACACAATCCAGGATTATTCCTACGCTACAACCCTTGGACCATTGAAGCATCGAGGATTACGAAAAATTTAATGAGTACAAGGTCATTTTTCTTTTCTTTTTACCTTTCATTTCCCACGATAGTACGAGTACTATTAAAGAAAAATTTTTTCAACATTTGAAGAAAAGAAAATTTAAATTGTTGTACGGAAACTAGAAAATCCAAGAAAATATTGTCAAACTCTCCAGTTTTACAATATCCTGATTTTCAAAAATCTTTCAATAGACGCATCGAAATTTGCAATTAGAGCAGTGCTCTCACAAGATCTAATAAGTCAAGATGAACCTATTGCTTTCGCATCAAGGACGGTCAATTCCGCAGAAATAAATTACCCCCTTCATGAGAGAGAACTTTTAGCTGCCGTGTGGGCAACCAAATATTTCAGACCATATCTATTCAGTTGAAAATTCCAGATAATCACGGACCACAAACCATTATAATGGTTAGACAAATTAAAAGACCCAAATCCCAGAATTGCAAGATGGAAAAGCAAACTTCAAGAATATGATTACGAAATCATGTACAGACCCGGTAAATCAAACAGCAATGCAGATGCACTTTCTCGTGTAGAAATTCATGTTGCAGAAACAGAATTAATAATAGTGAATTTAGACCATAAAGATGCTCTTGAAGACATTCTAAATGAAGGCTTCATAACAGAAAATCTAAATGAAGACGTTTATCCACAAATTTTTAACAACGAAGAACCAAATTTTACATCTCAAGAAGAAAGTGATGGATGTACAGTTCACTCAGCATCAGAAGACCCAATAATATCTTTACCAATAACAGAAAGATGTGTTAATCAATACACTAATCAGATCATTATTTCAACAGATAAAATTGTTAAAAGACTTAAAGTAACAAAATCAAAACCATTCAAAGAGAAAAATTAATTAATTAGACTTAAAATTTTAATCCCAGATGAAAATCCTGTAGCATTTATTACAGAACTTTTAAAGGAGTACATAAATCCAAAATTAAAATATTGTTTATATTTTAAAACTGTAGATCTAGTACCAATATTTTGCAATACTCTTCTTGACTTGTTTAAAAACAATTCTTTCAATCTAATGCAGAGTACGCTAATGGTAGAAGATTTAGAAACAATCGAGAACCGAAATCGAAAAACATGTTCCAAGATGAAACGAAAACAAAACACAGAGGAACAACAGAAACAATATTAGCACTGAGAAGAAAATATTATAGGCCAACAATTAAAGAAGATGTTACAAGTTATGTAAACAATTGCCAGATATGGCAAAATTCACGATTACACGTTCATGGTTTCCAGTTTCAGGGAACAGAGGATGCAACCCTCATCTATTGCGCTTCAGTTACATTATCATTTGTGTGCATTTTGTAAATAAAAAGATAGTTCCCGTTTGTAATTAGAATAAGAAACATTTAATTATTCTTAATTAAAACCTTTTTAAAATTTTAAATTTCTTTTTTTTTAAGAAACAAATGATCTAAAAGATCAAAACTCGTGTCATTAACTTTTTTATAATGAGAGTTTTAAAATAAATTTGAATATTTTTTTTAAACCAACTGTCAGAAGCAAAATTTAAATGGCCCATCTTTATAAATGTTGGTGCTTTCTTTAATTAATGTGACTTTGAAATTTGAGCACAGCAGGAATGGAAACAAATAAATTTGTTACTAACCGTCCCAGGTGTTTTATAAAAAAAATACAGGCATTAATTAGAACCTTCATTTTCAACCAGGTATCTTATATCTGTTAGGAACAATTCGATACCCCCCACAGTTTATGCAAAAAAAATATTTAAGGCATTATTTACTTTTTTTAAGATAATATCTCTGATTTTTTACTTAATGAAATCTCCATTCAAAAAAAGCTTTTAAACTGGCTGTAGGTTGAAATTGATTCGATCTAAAGCAAATATTTTGTAAAATTATGTCATAATTTTGTTTTGTTTGCCTTTTTAATTGCATGGCGAAATTCAAGGTTTTCTCATACAATGCTCTACAGTTATTGTTCAAAAATAGTAAAAAATAAAAATGCATATGAGTGATATGCATTGCGCCATTCTTAAAACTTCCTTTTATTTCGAATTAATTAGAAGATTGCGTTTGACTTGATTTGTCATGCTCCGTTTATTCACATTTAAAGAATTTTTTTTTAAATGTTACAAAATTCTATACATATATATAAACTTTAATGATTTTAAGCATAAGTTGAATGGTGATAAAACTGTGAATTTTTGTAGACAGTATGTCTAAAAAAAAATATTTATTCTTAAAAGGGTTGTCAGGCAAAGAAATTTTGCTGATAAGAAAAAAATTTTTCGTGATAAGTGTCCTTCATACAACACTATTAAAAGTTGTTTGGGGAATTCCAGATGAATATCAAAGATGAGCACAGTTCTGGAAGATCAATCAATATCAATTTCTAATCACTTGAAAAAACATTGATTCTATTCATGTCTACACCTAGGCGACGAGCTACTTTTTCTCCTTATTATAGACTTGTTAGGCCAGGATAATAGACCCCCTGCAAGCAAACGTACTCGGTTCATTGCTTTAGTAAACTTTAGATGTATTAGGAATCACCTTTTTAATTCTGTCCATGATTTGATTTTAATGGATCGACGAATTGAGGTCAAAAAAATACAGAAGCAATACTCATTTCCAATAAACGCGTGTTTCACATTTTTTTATCTCAACTTAGGCATTAGGGAGCTTTCGTTCAAATGGGCTCCGAGATTCTGATGAAAAAGGTATGCTCAACTGACAATGTTGAAGAATATCTGTAGCAGCGCAGTCAAACGAGATAGTGTGATCTCTATGTGGAAAAGTTTTAATAATTTTCCGGAACATACATATCTTAAATGATGATCGTTTAATAACCGACATATTAGCTATGAACTTTTAACCTGGTAGATACGTCAAATCAAAAAGAAAAAATTACAAGATTTTATGTTCTTTTGTCTATATTTGGCTTACAATATTTTCCTTTGCATAAATGGAAACTGTTATTGTTTTAATAGCCCATAAAATTTTCAATGTTATGCAAAACATAAATATGACCAATTAAAATATTACTCCAATTAAATTTAATTTTGAATATATAGCAATTGCATAATTTTAATTAAAATTGTAATTACGTAATATCAATTTGCAAAATTAAGTTTAATTGAAACGAAAAATATAAAAAAATAGCGACACGGTAATGCATAATGTACAATCAGCAAGAGACTATCAAACACATTCGCATTCTAATTTTACATAACAATGTATAATCAAAGAAATCAACCATCCAGAAAAAAAAATTAATTTTTTTAAAACTTTCTATTAATATGAGAATCGTTTTCGTGTTTTACACTAACGGCCAGTTTTAGTAAACGACCTCACTAACTTATTTTAAATTGTTGGTTTTATGTAACTAATTTTTTAATAATTGATTATTTTATTTGTTATTATTGTTGTTAAAAAGTTCAGAGTTCAAGTAAAAGTATAGAAAAGACAAGTTAGTTTTAATTTTGTTGATTAATTATTAATAAATTTATTCTAGTCCGAACACATACCAAATCCCGTTTTCTTCGTCGTGGCAAATTCGTAATTTACATTGTGAATATTTTATTTGTCAGGAAGATTAAATAATGATGAATGGGGTTAAGATTTTAAATTTTTGTTGGAAGAGGTGAAGGATTTTCAGTAAAATTTATTTAGACAAATTAACACGTTGTGTTATTTAAGAACGTATTTGTCATTTTACTGATTGCAGATTGAATGAATACTATTTTATAAGATTATTAATAAAACTTGATTATTTTTGTTTTTAATGAAGTGGCACTTATAAAAGTTAAATATTTTAATTTTCTTCTGATGTAAATGCAAATAAAGAACATGAAACCTTTTCGATAAAATTCAAATGTAATTGATTATTTGAAAATAGGAAACAATTAAAAAGTTTCCACGATTATATTATGAGGGATAGCTATTTAGATTTAGCTATGAAACGATTCAACCAAACAAATAAAAAAAAATTTCTTTTACTTAAAAGGTTTTAAATTTTTGATATTTTGATTAATCGGATTTATCTGTTTCTCAAATTATTTGATTTTACCCACTTTTGTGTATAATTTTTTAATTCTCCTAGCTGTATGAATCTTTCGTAAACAACTTTAAAATTTAGTTTTAGTACTGAGATGTATAATACATTTTTTTCTAAAATTGTCGAATTATTAATTTTAAGAATTAAAAAGTCCAGATGTTAGGCAACACATATTGCAGCTAAATTCAATAGCACGTACGACGATTCTCCCTGCAAGATTCGTGATGTATTTCCTTCTTTTCAAATTGAAAATGATTCTACACAATCTCTTACCTCCCCAAATACAACCGAAAAACGCCCAATTACTAAATTGTTCAGTATATTTTCAAATTGAAATTATTTATCCAACCAACCGTACATTAAATCGTCTATAAAATTCAACAATTTCGGGTTATTTTAGAGATGTTTTCCTTTATTTTACGGACGATTTCGAAATAAAGAACATCGTTTGCGTGTTGCTAGTAATAAACTAAATTATAAAAAAAGGTTTTTATCTGCAATTTATTTAAAAGCGACCAAATTAGAGGCAGAAGCTAGACGAGGCAGCCTCATTCTGCCTCGGCTTACTTCAGCATTTTCTAAAGGGACTACCTTTTCACCTGCTAAAAATGACGTGAAAGGGTAAAATTAACAAGGTGCTTTGCTTAGCTGATCAACTTTTTTAGGGACAGGATAAATAACCGAAAATTATATTATTTTGAGTTATGACGCTGTTATACTTATTGAGCGATACAGAATTTAGATTATTCGTTTTTAATACAATCAGGAGCATCTTTCAAGCAAATGTCATACAATATAAAGAAGAAACTAGAAAATTTGTGAATAAATTAATAATTGCATTCTTTGTTTTATTTAAAAATAAACCCAGGACATCTGCGTTGATATTTCAATTAATTTCACTTTGCTGATAAATCATTTTCACTTGAAAACATGAATTTACATGGCATAGACAAGGCTACAAAGAATAATTATCCAATTATAGAAAGTCATCAATCAATTAAACAAAAAAAAAGAAGTAATCAAATAGTAGTGGTTTTTTGGTAGGGACATGATTAATGCAAAATTAGAGAGGTATTACTTTTCGCATTTAAAAATTTATTGGGCCAAAGCTTTTCACAGGGACGTACGCATGTCAGGGTTAAAAATGTAACCTCTCCAATTTATTAATATAAAATAAATTGCAATTGTAAATGTTGCATGAATAATAAAACAACAAAAAATCTACGTGGGAGTGAGTAAGCAAAAATGTAACATCCTTTTATTTGATGAAGTAAAAGGATATGGTAATGATACTTCAATTATCTTGATAGCATCAAAAATATACAACTTCTTTACTTATCAATTATAAACAATTAAAAGAAATATGTTTGTATTGAGATGATAAATCAAAGACGTAATAATTATAGTAACGTAAATTGTAACAAACATTTTACGCACGAGTAGAAAAGTTACGACTGCATATTTGTTTTACAACTTAAATTGCGTACTATACTTTTTCTAAAACCACATTTTTACCACATAAAAATGGACTTTAGAGTTTGTTATTTGTGCGTGGTATACGAACTATTATATTGTACCTACCAATAAATTTAAACTCTAATTATACAACCATTACACACTTCCATTAAAACTGTTTTAAAACATCAATATATATTTCTTCTTCATTTCTTACGATGTCATAAAAATTGAACGCGAAACAATTATAAAGAAATAAGGATTAATATTAAAAAAATAATTCTTATTTCAAATTTCAAAAAATATTATACCTCATAAACATATTTTTTAATTATAATAATAAGGTTGAAGCATCGTGCCGCACCGAATGCGTTTCCATTGCAAAACAAGAATTTGTTTTGATTTTAGTAGCTTTCTATCGCGATTCTCCAGTTCTGTGGAAAATAAGATGATTTTACAGGGAACAAGTTAAAAATAAAATTAATGTTCTTCGAGCAAATTAAAACAAGACATTCGTGAAGATGTAACAAAAGAGCAATCAGATTCATCAAGTGATAACATATCGGAACGCACCAAATTAGTCCTAACAAAGTATCAAAATTTAAAGTTAAAAGTTACTAGATCGTAGTCCACTCCTACGTATATCTTACAGTAGTCCAAAATTTCCTGTGAACATACAAAAACTTGTATATTTCAATTCATTCTATTATTAATAAGCATAATTAACAGTTAATTTATTATAATCGTACCTACCATTGTCATTTCTGTAGTCAGTCTGCATAAATTAACTAAAAAAAGCATCAACATAAAAAAAATTAATTTACCTGTTAACATTTCACAGTATGCATATATACGATGCACCAAGAAGATTTATGCTCAAAATAATTTCTGTTCTTAAAATATGAATACCAAATAAAAAAGGAAAATGATTCCAGTTGAAAATCTATAAATTACCCACTGACCTTATTCCATTCAACTTAGTTGTAATAAATTAAAAATCGGGCGCGCACATTCCCCAATGAAAGTGAAATGTTATTTAATTAATGATGTCCAGTGCGGAACATTATAAATTACATTGATTCAACATTAAAATTTGTTTGGATTAGTATTAGAGATTGTTATGAATTGATGATTAAAATAGCCGCATGTGTTCCAATAGCGGATTCAAGGGCGTCAAATACTAATATCTTAACACTTCTAGATAATTTATGTTCAATTAATTAAATCCGTTTTGGGCAAGGTTAATTGAATATCAAATATCACCTATGATTGTACATCAATTCTAGTATCCTTTGGCCCACATTTTTATTTTAATTTATTTCAGTTTGTGTAATGAAATCATCACATGAAACGAATACGAGTGCACTTTATTATTTTAAAAATTACACAATAATAATAAATTAAATTTTGAGAGAAAATTAGAAATTTAAAACTATTTAAAGCTTAACTTATAAATTAATACTTTTTACCAATATTCTGAAATTATTCTGTAAACATTTTCATACTAATGTGCACTACTAGTTTTTAGCTTCTTCGGCTCATGTAGAGAATATAAAAAAGATGCATGTACCATGTAATTTTTAATAGATGACATGTATTATATAGCTGACATCGATTTCTTCAATAATTTCAATCAAATTCAATAAAATTATTTGATCAAGGTCGCGTTGTATTTGCTTTTTATTTAGTTGTTATAGTAATTAATATATTACGTCATTTTTATAACAATTTTTTATGCGTATGTTGTACCTATATTTACGGAAATTTATTTTAAATATTATATCGTTAATATACTTGTCATCTTCCCTAAACAGACGTAATACTAGGGAGCATAGTCAATTGGGTAAAGTTCGTAAACTTGGGAAAGTAACCCGTAATCCGTAACCCATATTTTAATTTCGTAAGGGTTTTTCGGGTAAAGTATAGCCACCTTTCGGCTGTAGAGGTTGCGGTAGAATGAAGCAAAATATGGAACACCATAACTGCCAGTGAACGTGAAGTATATGTAAAACCGGCATAGAAGGGTGAAGAAAGATGGAAGCATGAGAGAATTATCCGAACAATACTCTGATTGAAGCATGGTAAACTGAAAAAAGCACGTAACCAAGAAAATTAATGATGTACATTATATAACATTTACAAAATTTTTATACAATGTTTTATTATTTTGTAACTTTTTTTTAAATATATTTTTTCATTTTGACCTAGAAAAAATCTTCATCTTCAATTAGTATATCACGATTAACTAAAACAATTTTTATGAGAAAATATCGAATTTTTTATTTAATCAAAAAGTACATATGTGGGAAATATATAAAAAAAACCATTTTTAATAATGACAGATTATATACCATCAAATTGTCAAAAGAATTAGAATATCAAAGAACAACAGAAAAAATAGCGCCAAATTTAAATTATTTATTCTTGTTAGGATACCCTTTAGAACTTTCAATTTCATTTACTTATAAATAATTATTTGTATCGTTAAGCCTGATACTGGCTTTTTGCGAATACGAATATGATCCTGTAATTTTACAAAGTATATACACTCGTTATGCAGCATGATTGGCAATATGATTCACAATAAATTTTCGTCGTTATTAAGTATAAGAGCAATAAACTTTTTGCAGTTACTTGATATATTATACGTTACTTTTAATAAAAGTTATACCGTGCGTTTTGGCGATTTGAATAACACTAATAAATTGTTATATTCTATGTTAACTAATTACGCAACGGATCCACAATAAATCCGTTGACATTTCTAACAATATTACCATACAAATTTATTTAAAATATTAATATTAATATATTTTATATATAAATCAAAGAAATAATTTAAAAGAGAACGATTCTGAAAATAACAAATGAATAAACATATCAACTGTAATAATTTATTATGAACCGCCATCATAACATATCACATTCGAAATTCTATAATCAGATAACTTTGACTTTTTATGCAAACTAATAAATTATCTGCACATCTTTAGAACAAAATCGAAACCTTTAAAAGTTTTCAAACGTAATGTTTAATGCCAGTTAAATTAATCATTTGCCCGCAATATATTAAACCAAAAGATTCCAAATTGAAAAAAAAAGAAACAGGTTCAATATGATTTCTATCCTTAACCCATTAATTCTTCATCGGAATCGCAAAGGCCACAAATTATGGAGTGACAGAGGTTGTTGAGGATGTCCCCTGCACATCTCTGTCAATCATTAATCATCCTTAAAAACAAATGTTACAAATGTTTGAATATATTGGAATGTTGAGGATCTTAATAAACGATTAAGTAATAGTGTAATGCATTTGATATCTTGTCGAATTTGTTTGGGATTAATTGATTGCTTTTATCTTGTAAAGGACGAAGTTTTATATTAGCTATTAATTCAATACACATCATCTCACTTATCCTAGGTCAACACTTTCATCATAATGCGAATAAATTTTATTTATCTTATCTCAAACTAAAATTTTACCATTTTTAGGTGACAGCATAATGTGAGGTGATGGAGGTTTAAGGTAAGTATAAGCATAACAGTAAAAACTCTAATTGTTTTTTTATTTTTTATTTATTTTTATTTTTTTTTTCGTTGTAAACAAACCTTGACGATCATTTAATTCAAAACAAAAGTAAATTTAGCAGACATGCATGAAAATTTGAAGGGCAATATTAGAATATACAATTGTTGATTCAATTGCTCGATGAAAATTGGCATCCATAATAAACAAAATATTATTTTTTCACTAAGTTTTTTTTGTATTCTTTACGTGTTACAGGCTACTGGACCATTGTACCATCCAACCCTTGACGAATCTTGGTTTGACCAAACGTGTAATAAATGCAATCATCAAGTGTAGTTGGCGCGCATCCAGGGTTTACGTATTAGCAATGCCTAAAACAACGAATCAATGTTAAAAGAATTAAGGAGAATCAGTTTAAGAAAGCCCTAAAACCCATGAGCAATCCTAATGTCCCCAGTCCATTTAGCCCGAAAGCAAAAATATGATTCATGATCGAGCCTAGGGCAAGTCAGTCCAGTTCAGTATGGAAAAATACTGACAGTGGTTTGTATATAATACGCACACGATGAATCCAATGGATGACTCAGCGCCACTAGCCTTTGGATTTTGCCACACACGGTCAACACATAGCTCGATGATCCTTCGCCATAGATTTTAGAATTATTGAAAATTCAACTTAATAGCTATAGTCCACGAGTCCATCACACGCGGTGAGATTTTGGCTTGGTTCTGGGCCATTTGGACTGATGACAGTTTTATTTTAATTTATTTCGGTTTGTGTAATGAAATCATCACATGAAACGAATACGAATGCACTTTATTATTTTAAAAATTACACAATAATAGTAAATTAAATTTTGAGAGAAAATTAAAATTTTAAAATTATTTAAAGCTAAATTTATAAATTAATACCTTTTACCAACATTCTGAAATTATTCTGTAAACATTTTCATACTTATGTGCATTACGAGTCTTTAGTTTCTTCAGCTCACGTAGAAAATATAAAAAAGATGCGTGATATGTACCATGTCATTTGTAATAGATGACATGTATTATATATTTGACGGATCGATTTCTTCAATAATTTCAATCAAATTATTTGATCAAGATCGCGTTATATTTTGTTTTTTTTTAGTTGTTATAGTAATTAATATATTATGTCATTTTAATGAAAATTTTATTTATACATGTGTTGTACATTATTTTCAGTTTTATTTTAAATAATACATCGTTAATTAACTTGTGCAACTGTCATCATTTCCCCGAAACCGACGGAATAGTAATACTAAGGAGAGGAGGCAAACGCCCAAAACTCGTAAACCAGGGAAATTAACCCGCAATCCCTTCTTTAATTTTTTACGCGTTTTCAGGGTGAGGAATAGCCACCTCTCGGCAGTAGAGGTTGCAGTAGAAGGTGGCAAAGAATGGAATACAATGTCTGCAAAAGTGAGCGTTAGGTTTTTGTACAACAGGCACATATGGTGTCGAACTTCTAAGAGGGTGAAGAGAAATGAAAGAAAAACAGATTCTAGTGGAGAATTCTCCAGACAGGACTCTGATTAAACCAAAGTAAACTGAAAAAAGCACGTCACACAAGAAAATTAATGATGTACATTATATAACATTTACAAAAATTTTATACAATGTTTTAATATTTTGTTACTTGATTTTTAAATATATTTTTTCATTTTGACCTAGTAAAAATGTTCATCTTCAATTTAGTATATAACAATTAAATAAAACAATTTTTGTGAGAAAATATGGAATTTTTTATTTAATCAAAAAGTACACATGTGGGAACTATATATCAAAACCATTTTTAATAATGGACTATCTACTTTCAAAGGATTGGACTGTTAAAGCACAATAGACGTTATATCTATTCCTGAAATAACGAATCAATTTTAAGATCGTAGAAGAAAAACTCTAAAATTCTGCATATGAACATGAATATGAATGGTTCTTTGGTCTGGAGCAGAGAACTGGATACTAGTCTTCAGTAGTATTTGTAGTATCTTACATTTTGTCTCTGATTTTGATTTCAATTCTTAAATGTACGGACGAATTCTACCTTCCTTGTGGTAAATATTTCATTTTGCAGTTATTCAATATTTTTTGATTTTACCGTTTTTCTATTTTACTGTGCTTTTTTCGGTTATTATTTTTTGCTTCGTTCTTTCAATATAATTGAAAAATCTTTTTACAAATACTTATATAATTGACAATATAATATTAATTCTATATTACACAGATTTGAAATTAATTATTATCCAAGTCTAATAAAAATATCATTAACTTATTCAAAAAGTTTATATATACGTAATGTATATGTATAAGTCAAAATCTAATTACAGATATTATATTATTGAATTTTCGGAAAATAAACAAAATTTTTCTGTATTTCAAAAGGTTCATTTTCAAAAATTTGGATTGTAGAATGGGTGCTGCCCTCTACATAGAAAATAGTACTACTATTCATCGGTTATAAAGATATCTGTTGCCAATTTAAAAATTTAAAAGTATTTATTGCGGAGAAATGATTAAAAGCCGATGCCAAACAACAATTCAATAGAAACAACAAACATTCAAAATTAAATAAAGAAAGATAGAGCTAAACAGTTCAAGGACTCGCGCACATTGCAACGTGACGCGTAATGATTATATGAGCTGTCATTCAAGTGGTAATTTCATCATTTTTGGAAATAACTTGCTTCTGGTAAGGTTGTACGCTCGTTAGTTCTCATGCAGTTCACAGAAATGGCACAAAATTTAATTGAAAATATGAAAACTGTGATAATTAACACAGGGAACATCTTGTCATTAAATGACATCACTAAAAATCCAGGACAAAATCCATCTGAAGAGGTTAGTTCCAATATTTGTTTATATTTAAAATTAATTTGTGAAATTATAAATTAAGCAGTTTCTTAGAAAGTATTTCTTATTTTAGTTAGCGGAAGCTATCAAGCTAACCATCTCTAATTACGATATAACAAAATCAGATTCGGGGGAAACTAATCTTATTACGCTGAAGGATGATGATATAGCCACTAAAATGACAGAGCAAGATATTCAAAATCTCAAAATTGGAATTAAAGTATTTTTGAATGATGACAACGCCTTGTATTTAAAGGAATCTTTGGATAAAGGTAAGTAATTACAATTGCATGTTATATTTATTGCAACATATAATTTGACACAGATACATTATATGATTAAATATAATTTCTATCTACAGTTTTTTACTTTTGAGCAACCATAGGTTACTGAAAGTATTGTGATCGTCAAAGCAAGTATGTACGGGCCACCGTACCATTTATTTAAATGGTAGATTTAATTGATATTTAGAATTAAATAATTATTAAAGTTTGGGTGAAAATGCTGTCACCAAAACAAAAATTGACATTTCCCAATTCAGCGCTATGTGAGATTCATTATTCTTTTTATTCTGAAAATCTAAATTTCTAAGATTAGTGGAACCAGATAATTATTAAAATTTAACATGCAATAAAAAATGAAAGTAGTAGCCAAAATAATAAAATTTTGTAAGGTTGCTAATAGACCAGGAGCTCTTGATAAGAGCTGAAATTTTGAAATTTTGCTAAATCAACATATACATTATGGTTATGGTGATTAGAGCCTTATACACTAATTTTTGTTACAATTATTGTCTCTTTATGTTTTATTGCTATTTTATTAATTTATAATTTAATGCAACTAAAAAATAGTACATTGATATTTTCATTTTTATTGTTCTAATTAATTATCTTTAGTTGTGTATTCTTGCACAATATTTTGTAATACTTACCCTGTTCTGCAATATTAATGTATATTGTCTTCGTTTGATGTATTCAATGAAATTAGCTTTTCCGTTTTTATTTTTCATTCTGGATTAATTAGATACATGCAGCTGATCATATATCTACTGGACTCTTCTGAGAGTATGTTTTTTTTAAATAAAACTGATGCACTAATAACTAATGATTATTAAAATTATCATATTCATAAAGTAAATTTAATTTCAAAAATTGAGCCCGACATTTGTTTTCTCTTTTTACTTTTAATTCTCCCATCTGAATTTTGATAGTCTTATAATTTATAATAAAAGAAAATCAATTCAAACAGATATTTTGTGATGAAAACAATTAGATAATCATAAAAGAATGGAGAAAATAGTTTAATTAGTGCACTCTTTGTCACCATTTAGAACTGCTTTTGTTAATCTGATCAGTCTTCTGTTTTCAAATGTCATAGCAGTGAATTTTAAATTTCGCAGTGAATAAATATATCAGATTGAGTTTACTATTAAAAGACGAATTAAGAGTAGTCTGCTATATATAAACCCAACGCTGCTATCTTGTCTAATTAAATGTAATAATGGGTTAGTATATTTATATACTATATATAGTATTTCACTCTTAATTGATGATTGATTCCCCAAAGAATTTCAAATTTACTTTTATTTTATATATTTACATTTCCACAAAGTAAATATAACTCAATTATTGAGTAGCTAATGTGTAACTCTTATAAGTAAAGATGGAAAATATTTATGCTTTCTTAGTAAAACTTGTCAAACATAGTAAGTCATCTCTACATACAGGAAAATTTTATTAAGCACTTTTAAATCATATATCGTCCATACTAAATGCGAACTTTAAATAAACCGATGAAATATTGGTCTTATTGTATCCTACTTATTATGCACAAGGAATTTTCATTTTGTTGGTTAATACTTTGATAGTCAATCTATGACAATTGTATTTTTCATGTGAATCAATTTGCATTTTGCAAAACCATTTTTCCAAGTAAATATATTATAACATAATAATTAATTTTAATTTTTATAAATGAATAGACGTCAAATAAACATTTTTAAAGCAGTTTCAACATTGTGGATAAATCTAATAATAGATTAATGATGTAATAACCAAACATTCCTACCATTTAAATGTACATTTAGCTATTAAGATTAATTTCAAATCCAAATTTGTGCTAATGAAAAATAAAACTTTAGATAACAATAATTAGTAATAACTGTTTCAGGAATTAATGTTGTTTGTACTTTGCACAAAATATTTCCTGAAATAATGTTTAAAAATGCAAATAAGAGATAAGGAATTTTAGTGTATATACGTTAAAAACTTTAAACAAATTAATATAAAAATTACGTTTCAAATGCTTGCAATAAATTTTTGTGTTTTTTTAATATTCTATTTGTGGATTTAGTTGAACTTACTATATTCAATAATTTGTACTGTTATTTTAAAAAGAAAAATTGTTGAATTCTTTGAAAAGTTTTTAATTAATATTGAGGCAAGACTATTAAAACAAAGGGAGAACAAAAATCAGAAATTTTCCGATTTATATTGTACTAAATAGTAAAAGGTAGAAATAAAATAATTCAAGTTTAAGAAATGTAATATTTCAGTTTCTAATCATAATAGGGACATTTTTATTTCAAGTTAAAACTTATAAGTTGTCTTAGCCATTTTAACATAAATTTATTTTTTTAATAATTTATGTTTTTTAATATTTCAGCCTTTCTAGCATTAAATATATCTTCAGTGAACAATGTAATCATTGCCTTGCACCATAAAGGATCTCATGAAGAACAAATACATAAAATTCAAAATATTTGGGGCACATTAGAGAGCTTTGTTTCCAATAAAAAAGTTCAGCAAATTGGATTGTCAGATATCGATGAAAATGTATTTCGTGCCATTCATGCATGGTCCACTATAAAACCATGCATTATTCAAATTAATTTGGCAACTTGTTGTGTAGTACCACCTTCATTGCAACAATTTTGTAAAGACAATGATGTTTTATTATTAACACATAGTGATCCGCAAGGTAAGATATAACCACTTCTTAAATTTTAAAAATGCAAAATTAATTTGAAATTGTTTATCTTTACCACATTTGGATTTAACAATTGTTATTAGTTACCTATTAGTTTCTATTTAATAAACCATATTTGTTGCATTTTTAAAATGGTTTTGAAATTAATATATCAAATAAACAAAAGGAATGACTTAATCGGCCTTGACTAACCATTTTATTGTTTGTTTAAAATTCTAATTTTTATTTGCTGTAATTCTTGGATTCAAATTGCACTAATCATTTTTTTTTTTTTGTTTCAGAAATATTACCTTCAAAATCTATTGGTGATATATTTGGAATGCCATTATCTATGAATTGGGCTGTAAGATTTCTGGTGCATATTAAATGTAGAGGTGTGCTTACTACAAAAGGATACATTTTAAGTTTAAGTAAATGAATTTCCTACAAAAATATAAAGTATAAAAAATTTGTATATAATTATATATACCGTACTTAAATGATGTAGAATTTGTAGAATTGGCAGCATATGTAGCTTAAAAGAAAGCACATTCCACTCAACAAAATACATGGACTTTTAATATCTAACCTATTTTGTTCATTTTTATTACAGATATACAGTATTAATTTAACTTAATTTTTTTTTTGTTTAATTACAGGATTAATAATTATAAAGTGCAATATAAAATATCTTTCAAGTGTTTGTTTTATTTTGATGCGTTTGTAGTGTATTTATTTTCCAATCTTTTATCTCGATCTAATTAAATAAAGTAGGAATGTTTGTTTGTGTTTTATTTCATAATGGCAATTTAAAAATTAAAAAGTTTGTTTTGTATATTGTCCTTTTTGGCAAAAATGTACACAAAAGCTGAGAGCTACTTAAAAAGAACAAACAAGTTTGGTTTTAATGTTGTTTTGTTATAATCCTTTCGAGTTGCTTGATTTTTTTTAATTAAAGAGAAAAGACTTAAACAAGAGGTGCTCAAATGTAAAAAAAATAGCAGTGGATCTCTGAGAAGTAAGATAGAATGAAAACTGATGGAGCTTGGACAAGTATTTAATTTACAAGTTTCCAATTTTCTTTTTATGCAAAAATACTAGGGCAAGGAGTGATTGCAAAACCAGTTTAAAAATCGTCCGTTTTTGCAACCTTCATAACTTACCAGAGCAAATTAAATAATGTCCAAGGGCAAAATTTGAAATTAAATAATCTAAATTCTTCAAAATTTAAAATTACAACATTCGAAAAAACCATAAAATCAAAACATGAAGTATCTGAAATACATATACAATTAAAAAATGTTAAATACCCAGAAATTTTTAAAAAATAGAAATTTTTCCAAAAATCTAGAACAAAATAATAAATTGGAAATATCAAAAAATTCTTTGACCGATTTTGAAAATTTTTTTTAGACCTTTTAGTTCTTCGATGATATTTTTAACTTCTATTCACATTTTAATTTTTCAATTTATTTTTTACTATTCTGATTTTGTTGTTTTCTCTTTTTACTTCAATTACATCAAAAGATTCCATTATTCGCCAGTTAATTGTCATACGGAGCCGTCACGTCGACATTAACAGCATGGGAAAAAAAAACATCCAGAGAAATACAGATGTATTTTTCTTGAAAGAACACGATAGACAGAGCGCGGGAAAGCGCAAACGAAAAAATGCGACAGGAAAAAGTAGTTACCATCTATTAGATACTCAATTCGATCAATCTTGCCGGTAAGAACAGAGGAATGAAACTGTGAGATGAACTCAAATGACGGAGTCACCTTCATACTTTCCATTTATACCTCATCCATTGGCACCACTTTCTACATAGATTCCGCTTTCCTCGCGGAAAAAGTATTAATGCATGGACAGCTATTTTCGGACAGAGGGCGCAAGTTTATTTTCCGCCAAATTAAAAATTTTGATGGTTTCTTGGACGAAATTTTATTTAAATATCTTTTCCAATTTTTGCACTAGCTGTCCCTTTTGCCTAGAAAATCGATGAACTTTCTTTCTTTATCCTCAGTTTCACTTCTCTAAGTTCTCACTTACAATAAGGACTTTTTTTCCAAGGGAGTGCAAAACCATGCAAGGAAGTTACGCGTTTTAAAAATTAATTCGACATGTGCTCGTTCCATTTGCTTTTCTTGCTTAGTACCAATTCGTTAATGTTTTCCATTTTAAACTGTCTTCTTATATTTTCATTCCGCTCCTTATCCAATAGCTTTTTTCCGGTAATTCTACGTAATACTTTCATTTCGCCTGTTTCCAATAGCCTTTGTGTTTTAGATGTGCATGTAATTATTGGTCTTATTGCTGCCTTATAAATTCTGAACTTAGCTTAGATTCCTATGTCGCTTGCATTGTTTGGTATCTCACCTCCGTTTTACGTCCTTGCATCCTGAAATTTCTGTCCCGAAATATTTATAATTCATTTCTTCTTGTATTATTTTACCATCTAAGACTTCTTTACACCTGGTAGGTATTTTAGAAATTATTATGCATTTTTCTTTTGATGATATCGACAAGTTAAAAGAGTTTTGATGTGCAGTTGAACCGATACAATAATATTTGGAGGTCATTTTCGTTCTCCGCTATAAGCACCGCGTCATCAGCGTAGCAAAGAATTGCGCTCATTGTGTATACCATAGTACGTAGATCACTTTTCAAAATAGTTTTTCTCTTGTCAAAATATTCAAGAATATTTAGAATTTACAAAAAAAAAGATAATTAGGTGATAAGTGATAAAATTGTAAAAAGAAATCGGAAATTGGTTTATATATTTTAATATACTATATTTTATTTTGCCCACATTTCAACAACATTCATATCAAGGGCAAATTTTGTGATTTTTGAGTTTGAATTGTGCGAAACAGGTACGTTTTAACAGTATCAAAATCTAAAAATTAAAATGCCCTTCTGTTATGTTGCCCTCGATATAAATGAACAGTACTTCGATGAGAAAAAATAACAGAAAAAAAAGAAGTAATATTTTATTAATTAGGAGTTCACAAAAAAGTCTGAAACTTCATTCAAATATTGTATTTTAATACCAAAAGAAACTTTTGTTCTATATTCATTAAAATAATAGTAAAAACTATAAAAATAAATGGATAAATGTGTAGATGAAATTTTTATACCACGCGCACATTAGTTACTAGTTCAAATGAGAGAAGTTGGCAACACTGCGGCATTGCAACATAAATCATTTGTTGGTTACTAATAAGTTTGTGCTGGTGAAAAGTTTCTTGTATATATTTAATTTAAATATTATTAATTCTAAATAAAATGGTAAAACGTAAAGGACAAGCCTTAATCGATTCGGATTCGAGTAACGATTCCAATAGTGATTTGGACAGTGTAAGTAATGCAATGCAATTTCTTAGGTTAGAAAACGGCGCCAATGGCACTTTTTTTTTAAATTCCACCCTTTACTTGATGATTGCAGTAATTTCTTATTACATCCTATTAATTTTTATAGAATAAAGAGTTATTTGTTATTTAATTCAGTTATAATAATAAATAAAATTGAGATTCTAATTGAAAATTGAATTATATCAAGTTTAACGGACTTTCCTATGTATACCATTAAATTTGATGTTCAGTCTGTGCCTTCTCCCCTCAGAGAATTATGATTTACAACTTAAATTTTTAATGGCATCTTTAAAGCATATCTAATTGGCCTAAATAACTTTGCCTTTGGAATATATACTAATAATTGGCACATCTAAGCTTGACCCTGGCTGGATTAATTAGCTACAGATATAACTGTTTAGTCGTATTTTTCCCTTCAGTATCGATAAGAATTTTTTTTATTGTGAAGCTTCAGATTATTCCAAATTAAAAAATCTATACTTAGGTATGTTTATGTGGACTTTCATCCTTAAATTTTGTGTTTTGGAGCTTGAATAGATAGACGGATGTGCCAAATTAGTTTCTATTTGAATTTTAGTTTACAAACGACAATCATTTTCACTGTTTAATAATATTGCTTTAAGATTTGTTGATAATCATTTTAAAATGCTTCAAATTTGCGAGTGAAGTGACTGAAACGGACTTTATGAAAATGACAATGTCTCCCTATATTGAATTAAATCTAGACTTGTGTAAGGAAACGATGCTAATGGCCATTGAAAAAATTTCAACGTGAAAATGCTCCTTTTATATTTCTAGAACCATGAATGCGTAAGTAGTGGTACTTTGCAATATACAATGGTAAAACTAAATTTTGTGACTGATTATTGCCTATTCAGTAGTAAAACCGTTGCACGTCATAAATGTCATCATCAAACAATATCAGATGAACCAACACAAATAGACTTCCAGTAAGAAATTATGACATTGGAATTTCAATCTCGCATGTATTTAAAGATTGGCAGCAATGATAAAAAATATGCGGTGTTGTATTAAATTCGACACTTCGAATTATTTCATGTAAAAATTCTGAAATTATCTGTCAATTGGTAATTATTTAATTGATTGACGTTTAATACATAGGGAGAAATATTACAAGCTGGCGACATTGCACGGATGTGACGTCACATAGTAGTCATGACGTGCAACGGTTTTACTTCTGAATACTGTTTAGTTTAAAATCACAAATTGCTGATGATGTAGGATGTAGAACATTGAATTAGCTTTAAGGAAGTGTCAGTAAGTCGAAAATTTAAAAAAAACTGCAAAAAATAGAAAGTTCTGGAGATTACATAGGAATAAAATCCTGTAATTTCAAAAAAATTGCTGTGAAAATCCATTGCCGAACAAAAGAAAAAATTAAGTAGGCAATAAATCTGCCATAATTAAATCTTGTATCATACATGTTTAAATTTCAATCAATAAAATTTGCTAGATTTAATACATAATGTCCTAATATTTATGTTTGTTTTTCTCTGCCTGTCAAACTATAACAAGGTTTTGTCTACTTTTAGAACGTTAGAACCTTGAAACAAAAAAAAAATATATATATATATATTATGTAGCAGATTGTAATGGAATCAACCACTAATGTAACATTTTAATTTTAATTTTATGATTAAATTTAAATTCAACACATAAAGTTGTTTGTTTGTATTACAGGAATTTTTAAATTTAGCAAACCAGAAAAATAAGAAGAAACGTTCACCACCTAAAAGTGATGCTTCTAGTTCTGATTCGGGTTCTGAAAGTGAAAGTGATAATCAAAAACCCAAAAAACAAAAGAAACGTAGCTCTGTATCTTCAGATTCGGAAAAAGAAGATGAAAAAGAGAAAGAAAATTCTGAACCTGAAGAAGGAGAGGTATCGGATTCTTCAGACTCTTTTGAGGAAGAATTTAATGATGGATATGATGACCAACTTATGGGAGATGAAGAAGATCGAGCTCGTTTAGCAAGTCTTACGGAGAAAGAAAGAGAAACGGAAATTTTCAAACGTATCGAACAGAGAGAACTTATGAAACATAGGTTTGTTGAATTATTTAATCTAAAACTTTTTTTTTAAATCACATTGCAAAGTTTCTAAGTAACACAATCTGATATCAATTTAATTTATTGTGCCTGCATTACAGATTGTGAATTTTAATTTTTGTTTTACATTGCAACATAGTTCACAAATAATTTTCACTCACAATTAAAACTAACAATATAAATGTGAAGAATTTTGAATTAAAAAATCGAATAATTGAGTTCTTGTAATTATGTATTGATATTATTTGTATAGGTTTGAAATTGAAAAGAAATTAAGACAAGCTAAGAAAGCTGAAAGAGCAAAAGAAAGACCTAAGGATAGAACATATAAGGAGAAAGATAAAGAAAAAGATAGAGATCATAGCAAAGGCTTTCAAAATGATTTTAGTTCAATTGATCATAAAGAACGTTCAAAAGAACGAAAGAAAAATATTGAAGAAAACCGTGGAAAGGTAAGTTAAATTTTTTCTAATAAGTCCTTGTTTTTAAATTTCATTTTTTAGGTGGATAAAAGGGTTAATGCGATGGCCGAACTTAAAGCAAGAAGAGAAGGGAAACAAAGGAGAGAAGAATTGGAGACTGCACGCCGTGAAGAGCAAAGGAAGAAAGATGAGGAAGAGGCTAATCTTTCTTCGAAAAAGAATGATGTTAAACTTAAAGCTTCAGATATTTATTCAGATGACAGCGAAAGTGATGGTAAGTTTTCATTTCAAATTGAATCAAATATTCTTAAAATTTCCAAAATCTTTTCATTTTTTGAGTTTTTATGTTGTGAAGAAAATAGCTGATTTAAATTCTTGGGAAGTTTCAAAAATATCTGATACCAACTTACTTATTATATATATATTTTTTTGCATTCTAATGTTTTTAGGTGGAGAAGAAGAGGAAGAAAAAGAATCTCCGAAACCTTCTAGACAACCTTCTCAACGCTCTCGTTCATCTTCTAGTTCTAGCTCTAGTGATGCTGACAAGGATTCTGATGATGACCGTGGTAAACCCGCATATGTACCAACCAAAATTGATATTAACTCGATAAGACTGTCAAGACACAAATTGGAAAGATTTGTTCATTTGCCTTTCTTTGATCGAATTGTGAGAGGTTGCTTCATTAGAATTGGAATAGGACAACACAACAATATTCCTGTCTATAGAGCAGCAGAAATTACAGGGGTTTATGAAACTGCTAAAATATATAATTTAGGACAAACACGAACAAATAAAGTAGGTGTACTTGAAGCATAAAATAACATTATAATTAAAATTTCATTTTATTAGGGCTGTAAGGTGCGACATGGAAAGGGGGAAAGAGTATTCAGATTAGAGTTTGTATCTAATCAAGAATTTACAGAAGGTGAATACTTAAAATGGGTTGAAGCATCCACTGCTGCTGCTACTCCAATGCCTACAAAAGATATTATTGCTCAGAAACAAGCCGACATTAAAGAAGCTTTAAATTATGAATACAATGAAAAGGATGTAGATCGAATTGTATGTTTTTAATTTTTTTAGATTGTGTAAACTGATGATATACTTTTAGTTGAAAGAAAAAGATCGTTTCAAACAAAGAACTTATAATTACGCCTTAAAAAAGACACAATTAATGAAAGAAAGGGATTCTGCTTTATCACGAGGAGATGAGGAAGCTGCCAGAGACTATACTTTAAAAATAGCAGAAGTTGAAGAAAGAGCTTCGGAATTAGATAAAATGAGAACGTCCACAATTTCTAGTATTTCATATATTAATGATAGGAATAGAAAAAAGAATATAGAAGAAGCTGAAAAGGCTATTTTAGAGGAAGTTAAAGCTAATAAGGGGAAAAAAATTGATGACCCCTTTACAAGGCGTTCTACAAAGCCAACTATGAATTTTAAACAAAGTGTTGAAGAAACTATTGTTCCAGAACCAGTTATTAAGGAGGTACCTAAAGAAAAAGAAGAAGAAACTAAAAAAGTTGTACCGGCACAAGTTACACAAGAAGATTTGTTTTCAGCCCATGATTTTGATATTAAAATTGATTTAGAATTACCAGCACCTAGTAAGTACTTGTTTTAGTTACATTAAATAGATTAAGTGTAAATTTATATTAGATAAATGAAAAAGAAAATGATCAGGTAATTTTTTTGTATTTCCGAATTTAAGCATTTTTAAAACATTAACATAATCATTGTTTGCAGCTCAAACCGTAAGTGTTTCAGCAAAAACGAATGCGACAAACTCTTTAGGACCTAAAAGAAGCCTGAATTTACAAGATTACAAGAAAAAGAGAGGATTAATTTAGTGTTTCATCATGCGATTCCTTAATGGTTTTAAATTTTAATTGTTCGTATCATGAAATGAATAAGTATTCACATCTTAGCTTTAAGAAAATTAATTTTCGAGTTTCAACTTTTTCTTTATTTATATAAGCCAGCACATATTTATTTTACCAACATCTCTATTAATTGTACATATCTTATTTAAGTAAGAAATCGTGAAGACGTGCAACATTATTTTGTTAATAATGGCAAATATAAATATGTATGCATAATTTTCTTTGGAAAAATATGCAATGTAGAGTGTAAGATTTTTCGTAAATCTTAAGAGTGATATAGGTATACTTTATGAGCAATATTGTTTTACATTTAACTGTATCAATTAAAAGAATTCAATATGGAAGGAGAAATCTTCCAAAAAAAATTTCAAATGCCTTGTAAAAATCCAATATATGAAGTTAGACTAACTGAAAATGAAATGAAAAGAAATTGATTATTTATATTTTGCATACACAATGAGCTATTTCTTGTAACTAATTATATTTTTCCAAACGTTTTTAATTTGCAAGATGCAAAATGTAAAAAATAAATAATTTTGTGCACCTGGTCAAAATGATTCTTGTACCAAGGTCTTGCAATATGCAATTGAAATTTCTAAATTTTATTACTGGCATTATAAATCCAAAATATTTTCGGCAGGGATTTGTTTGGTTTATAGTTGTCATCATTGCATAAAGATTTGTTTGTTTCCTTTTTTTAACAAAATTACTAGCAATTTAGCTTAATTAGGAAATATCTGGTAACACATGTATGAAAATGTCTCGTAAATTAAGTTACAAATAAATCTTTACAAAAAACAAACCTACATTTTTTCATTGGCTTTTGTTACATTAGTTTATGAGGAACAACTGAGGATCTGTGAATGAAAATTATGAAGAAAACGTTTTTTTGCTAAATATTTGGCACATACGTATATAAAATATAAGAAATGTTTCTTTACAAATTATTGCTCTGCAAAATTTCTATTATGTTTCTACCTAGTTAACATTCTCAGATCCTAAATTTTTCTTGAGCTATATGCTACAAATGTATATATTTCCTTTCAACCCCTTAATTTCTATAAAATGTTCTATATTGTTTACTTTAATTTTTGACCGAGTCTAATTTTTTTATTTCCAAATAAACTCCCTATCTTCATATACTTAAATTAGCAATGAAAATTGTATAGTGTTAGTTTTCACGGAAATGAAACAACGTCATCTATTGGATAAGCTGGTTAAACTAAATTGGTATGCAACTAATGAAGCACTAATGCAGGATGTATTGAATAGTAATTTTTATTAATGAATGATTTACATTTTTAATTACTGTAATTAATTTCTTAAACATAAAGTAAAGTTAACCAATAACTTTTGCAAATATAAATAATTCATTAATAAAAATAAACGATTCTTTCGTACATAATTTAAAACAAATATTTGTAATATATATGATAATTTTGAATATTCCTTAAATTAATTTTCTTGAGTTTAAAAATAAAGTTTTGTAATTATTAACAATAATATTAAATCATATAATATTAAATAAAAATGCATCATATTTTTAATTTTTTTTTCTGAAAATATTTCAATTAAAAATTATAGCCGACGAAATTTCCAATAAACTTATTTTTTAAAGTCCTTTACGATAAAACATCACCTGAATTATGACTCTAAATGTGTAGATCTTTTTTGCGTCAAAATATCAAGTTTAGGAGTCGATATCTTTGGAAGAAAAAAGAGAAAAAATACGGAGTTTAGATAATTTAAATATCTTAGACCGAGAACTTCCTGAAAAGATTGAAATTGATAAAGTAAAGAGTCAGGGACGAAAAGAGGATATGTATATTGTTTTTGTGGAAAACAATTTATGTAACAAAATGCAAAATTCAATAAACTTATACTACTGTTTTAATATTTAGATCGTTGAATAATTTTGTATTAAGTCTGCTCTACATGTAGTTTTGTCATCAGTCAAATAAAACGTTACTTGTACAGAACAAGTTGGACGATTTGCATGAACTGAATAAAATTTGACAAACTCGCAGAAGACTGATGAGCTGAAGTTTTGTGACAAACAAGGCTACTGACAATTCAGTCTAATCGGTAAAATTTCATTAATCCGCCAATTTGCTCTCGGCGATTCTGCAAGTGGTATTATATCACTTACCTACACAATTACCATTTTTTCAATTTCCATTAATAAAAGTTTACCGATACGAGAACGATTCGATATTTTAAAAATTATCGTATCGGTCTAGGGTTTTATGAAAGATTCTCGTATCGTATCGTTCTCGTACGGGAATTCGTCTGCTCGTCTCGTTTACTCTCGTCTAAAATTATTAAAGGGGGAAAAAACGTAAAGCTCATCGAAATTTCGTTGATGAAGGACCATCAGAAAAAAGCAGACCTTCATAACCATAAACGTGTTGGAACAACAATACCTATCTTTCTTTTTCTATACATCAATAAAAAATAATCATAATTTATGATTCATAAAACTAAAAAAAATATAGCGAGTTATATGTATATTATTTACTTTGTTTTTGGTTTTTTCCGCGTAAATTTTTAAATTGCAAATAAGAAAAATAGAATCTTGCCGATACGAGATTACGTTTTGTAGTTGATTATTAGTTTTAAATGAAATAGTACTGTGGTAGCACTGTTAACAGTTCTTCGTACTTAGATTTCAGAACCCTTGAAAGGAAGTCTGGACGAAAGACTGAGCAAAAGCTTGAAGGGTTAAGAGATGAAGAGTTGTTTAAATTTTGGTTCGCATTGATTAACTTACCTAAACTATTAATTAAAATTTGTACATCTAAGGTGATCACTGTGACCAGATGTACTGCCCTACTTTTAATTATTGTATTTGTATTGTTGTTGTTTCTGTTTGTACAGGTTTTGTAAAAAAAAGATATGAAATAAGTAATTGTAAGTATGAGGATTAAGCATGCAAGAAGCTTATTATTAAACCAGTTGAAAATGCTCTTCTAGCATTGCCGTAAACCTAGCAAATCACAATAACAAATTATGTATTCTACATTCCTGTAACGAAAAATTTTTTTGATTGAATTTTCATCTGTCGTGGCATTGTTTATATTATGAAATTAAAAAATTTGCAACACTATTCAAATTAAAAAATAAATTAATTAATTAATAAAAGCAAATTTACACGAAATAAATAAAATTCTATAAAAAAACTCTTGTAAAAATCATGCATTTGGGTACCTTAACGTTTCACATTTCGTTGCCTAAATTATGTTAATTTTACAAAATTCATATTACAAATAACTATTTTCTTTTGTATTTTTGCTTCTTAATAATGACATTTTTACACAATTTTTCAATTCCAGAATTAATCTGTTGTTCGTAATGTTTAACAACATATCTCCTTTATTAATTCTCTAATTCGTGCCTGTGTAATTATTTTTTCACAAATTCATGCTATTAAAATAAATATAGTACAAGTTATTACTTTTTTATAATTTTAATGGTTATTTCTAAAAAGTAAACGGCTTTGTTTATTAACGGAACAAATAAAATTGTAGATTCTTTTACATGCAGCTTATTAAAAATCGTCCCTTAAACCTGAAATGTTTATAAAAAGTGGTGAACCACCCGCTTGGCGAAAGGCTGTACCGTGATGTCATTTCGCCAGATCACACATCAATCACACAGTGGTCCGGTGACCAACTGAATTTTTAGACGACTGCTTAGAATACTAATGGATTCTTGTCCGAAAGAAGAATCTCAGCCATCAGATACGAAAATCGGTTTGGGTCCAGTCAATACAAGGACAGATTTAAAATTTATGACAAATTTTTATGTATTATACATGCGGGACTTCTCTAATTGATCTTCATGCATTTTTAAAACATGTCAGCGCACACTTCAAATCAATCATATGTCTACTTATCAACGACTTTTTCTTCAATTTTACAAATAATTATTAATATAAATAGAATTTCATTATATCGAGACATATGTTATTTGTTACATTTAAAACTACTAAATATTATCATTTTTTTAATCATCATTCATCACCATTAACCGTAATGTATCTAATATACAATTTAAACATATCATGGAATATACTACTTTAGCGAAGAAATTTGTATTTAGTACTCCTGAAGTATTTTTTAAAATTACAATCTTCAACATATGAACCAGTTTTATATGCCAGCACGATTATTAGGTACTTAGAAAACATTAGGTTTTATATTTAGAGCAAAATAGAAGTTCACATGAAAACAACTTAACCTTTTGTTTGTTGTCTTTATATTTTCTTTTGATACTACAATAATAAATGCTCCCGACACCTTGTTTTCTAATAACCTAAACAAATAAATTTTTCTTTTATTTCAAACATTTTTGTACTTTGAAATTATTAGTAGTTTTACTATTGTACTGTTTTAACTTATTATGTATATTACGATTTTTGGACACATTATCACCGGATAATTTAATACTTTTAAAATTTTTGCTCTACTTGAAATTTGAGATTTCAAGTTTTCGTTTCGTAGTACTTATGGAACCCGTATAAGGTATTTACATACTGTTCTGTATGGATTTTGTTACGGAACACCTTGTATTTTAAACAATATTGTTATTCTTAAGAATTCTTATTAAATACGAGTATTTGGGACCCAACGTACATATGAAATGCTTATAATTATTTTTTGCTGTGATAAAAATGTAACCCTAATTAAAAATTCGCTCAATCGAAAGTATTTTAATGTTTGTTTAAGATTAATATTTTAGGTCCATTTACAAAAATAATGAATAAATTTGCAAAACCATTTAATTATTTCAATGATTTCAACTAGCATGGAATTGGAATTAAATGATTCAGAAAAATTACAGAAAAAATTAATAACCTTATTCAAAAGTGGTTAATTATACTCCAAGCACGATCCTTATCAGTTCCGTTTTTTCTTTAATCATTTTTAAAAATTATTTAGCTAGATGCAATTTTATGGCATTGTTAATATAGTCGATATCTCAAAAAAGAAACAATAATTTCCAATATAAATTCTTGAAAAACTTTATTGTCGTCCATTAGAGAGATAAAGTTTTTCTTTTAAATTAATCATTAATTATAAAGATGTTATGAAAGATAAGGTCGTGCGGTGGTCATTGATGGTATTGGTTTATTGTGGACGGAATAAAAAGCCGTGCAACATCCCTAAATCACTGGACCCGGTTGGTCTCCGTTCTTGCAGACGTCCATAACTCAACAAACTACAAGTAAAAATCTCCGCAGAGACAAAAACTGGGCAGCTCGTGGAAACAAAACGACACAGGAGTTTTATATATATATATATATATATATATATATATATATATATATATATATATATAAGGGAGCTGGAGGGGAGAAAAATAAAAAAAAAGGAGGAAGTGGAAAATAGAGAAGGGGAAGCAGGCAGCG
>JAODAH020035921.1:0-13916 GCA_027574865.2 Coproporus ventriculus | reverse complement strand
TTTTCAATTAAAAAATTTTTAGAATGAAAACTCACCTCCCGAAGAAGCATGTGATATGATAAACACAGCCATTGGACAAGCACAATTACTTTTATTGAAGAAGTTTCAACAATTTCATCAACTTATAAATTCATGTGCAAACTAGGATTCTGATAATAAAGTAACTTTGAAGATCTACATGGATTTTGGGATATGATTTTGATACAGGTTAATAATATCCATCAGCGTTTTGACAATTTAACTAAGTTGAAGTCCAATGATTGGAATAAAATTATACCAATAAAAAAAAATTTTTCAAAAAAAGAAAGTGTGACCTAAAAAGATCTGTGATTGCAGATACAACTTTGAGAAGATCAGGAAGAAGGCATTCTTACTTATTTTGCAAACTACGTAATTGTGTTTCCACCATGTAATAAATTTTGAAAATAATTTTCTATTATAAAGAGAGATAAATATATTTGTCTGACTTTTATTTTGTATACGAATCAATTTTTATATATAACATATTTTACAAACTGAATTATAATTGTAAAAATGCGTATAACAAAGTGAACAAAATGTAGCTCTTTATGAAAATGCATGTCAAATTGGCAATTATTTTTCCTTCAAAGATAAAGAAGTATACAGACTGGTCAAAATAAATGTTTCAAATTGAAACTGTGCTGTAAACACATAGTATTTACAGTGTTGTAACACCGCATAATTGTTTAAATGTGACGCCTTGAGGTGAATACAACAGTCTGTAGACTAATAAATGAATGTACATATATATGTATATAATATAATTAACAAGGTTTAAGGTAAAATAGGGCAGTTGAAAGGATTGGAGTTTATAATATATTAAAAAAAATTAAAACAGTTATGCATTCTCAAAGTAAATGTGTACATTGGTAATCTATTTTTCATTTTTAAAATGTTTATAAAATGATATCACAAAAGTCGCATATTAATAATAGAGCACAAAACTTTTATTATGCTAGGGTATTTACATTTAATTAAGTTAGAGACAAACCGTACTAACTACAAAGATAAGAGTCAATTGGGAACAATCTTTACTACATTAATAATATTAATTTATCCAGAAAAACAAATTTTGCAAAAAAAAATTCATAGAAAAATATAATATATACAGAAAAATATGTATAATATAAACAATTTATATTAAAAAGTTAATACCTGGATCTTTTTATCTTAATAATGTAGTAAATATTATAATGACGGAGAGAATAATAAAAAAAAAAGAGCGCACTTAAATCATTAGCATGGTGGTAATTCCCGTACCGAGATTGGGAAATTAAAAATGTTGAATGTGCACATTTTTTGGGTCTTTTCTACATAATGAATACAAAAGGACTGCCCTGCTAAAGGAACTAAAGCGAAAATGCAACCCGGTCATTATAAAAAGTCACAAAATGCGTCGTTATATATATACATACATATCACAAGTCCCTCAGCAACACATAATTTTAGGTTATGTCGTCCTTGACACACTTGATCTTATTAATGAAATATATAAAATATTAAAATCCATGTTAGATCAAGCATGAATGAAGCAAAACCTATTTAAGTATTAGGATTAGTTTCACAGCTTTGCGTAACATCAGGCAATTCAGCTCTTTGTTGTCCCTCTTCTTGATTTGTCTCTGTGATCTCTTCTTGAGATTCCTGTTCCTCACTAACATCATCTTCTTCTCTTTCACTTTCGGGCATCAATTCTAGAGCCCTCTCTAATGTTTTTCTTGCACTATTTGATCTTTCTAGGAAATATCCGTTTGAATTTTCATTGCTTTGCGCTGGAGGTGACCAAGTACTATATGTGTATTGAGAATTCGCAGGATATCTCCTTTCCATTTCATCTTGTAACCATGCTACAGCCTGACTCCATTGCCTCCGAACTTCAGTTTGATTATGTAACATTGCTAAAGCAGCTCTACATTTACTAAATAAAGCTACCATACACTTTACACATTGGTACGCTCGTTTTTGATAATGATTTTTAGATCGGGCAATAGTTTCCAAAAGACCTCCGCCTTCTCTATCATCTTGAACTCCTTTAATGGCATTCAAAATACGATGTGTTTGCCAAGAATCTTCAATCAAAAGAACTGATAAGAGTAATTCAAAGTGATGTCTTAATTCCTGACAGTATGCATATGCAATTTGCCATAAAAGTTCCGATAGAACAGTTCGAGAAAAATTCGGATTTTCCCATGAACAATACTGCAGCAATTTTATTGATTCTTCCGTTAAATTTGTATCTTCTATAACTTTCTTGATATAACTAGAATTTTTGTTTATTAATTTTTTTTTTCTAAATAATTAAAATTGTGTTAATACTAACCTAGATCGTGCAAATAGTATTTCAGAAGCTTGAGGTGATAATGGCATAATATAATCTGTACATGCTGGATCCCCATAAGGATTAGGTAATACCATACCGCCGGTACTAGATTGACATTTTGAACTTATATCGCAACACCTTACAAGACACGATACCACTTGATTTAATTTTGCAAATTCTGTATTATGATACTTAATGGCAGGACCAGGACCTTCATCTAAAGCAACCAACATAAAGGTTGCTGGAACATTCATTTTTAAAAGTTGAGCTTTCTCTTGAAGTCCTAAAAGATTTTACAAATAATTAAAGTATTTTTTCCTGCATTAATAAAATTACCTTGACTAGCGTACATATGAAATACATTACAGTAATGAGGTAAATGACGTCCATGTTCGCTCACTTCTCTTTGTAACAAACCTAAAAGCGCCCACAAAATATGATCACTTAATGTAGCATTGGGATCTGGATTGTTCAATCCCGAAGGACAAGGACACGGTCCATCGTTCATTGAAAAGTGCGCTAATAAAACGACAATTTTCATAAAAGCAGATCGTACTTCGTTACTTGGACAACTTAGAAGATATTCACAAAATCGATGTGGATAATTGAAGAGCATTTGGTGGGTGAACCAGGAACGAATCGATGGTGCAGCTCTAAGATGCAAACACAACACGTCACACCTAAAATATAATTTAATTTTTATTATTATATACAAAGCAATTTTAATTAAGTTACCATTCCATTGCAGAACCGCGAAGATTTTTCTTAGTATGCCAGCCTGTATGGAAAAGAAATTTACTGGCTAATTGTGTACTTAACATACATAATTGTTCGGTTTCTGTTGATAAAGCTTGGACTATTCTAGGGCCAGGTGGTGCATTTCCATGAACAAACTTACGAATAAATGTGAAATATTCTGCTGAAAATTGGCTCCTATGATGTAAAAATTTTATATTTTGCCTTCGAATACTGTTTTCAATAGCTAAAGGCATTTTTAAGTGTGATGTTTCACTTTTGTCACCTGAAAACCACAAATGAATTATTTACAACAAATCTGTTCAACCTGTTCAAAAGCAAAATATTTGTAAATTCAAGATCCACTTACTGGTGAGAGTTAAAGATGCCATTTTATTTACAATTCCACTTTCTTCAACATCTAACCTAGTATAAAACAACATGTATGCATTCCACCAACGTTTTTGCCTTCTATATGTAGTACGTTTGAGCATGGGATCAAATACTTCACCCATGTAATCACCACCAAAGCATTGCACTTTCATTTCTTCATCTTCGCCCATACGACATTCAGATACATCACCGTCATCAAATTTATACCATCGAATTTCTCCAGTTAAATCATCTTTGCTACGTATATAGGAATAATAATGACCACCTACGTTTAAAAAAAAATATATTCAGTATCAAGGTGATCTTGTATGATAACAAATCTTACCTGATGCTTGACCTGAATGCACCACAATACCTGATAATCTATATTTAGTACAAATATCTGCACTACATGGATCAATATCGCAGTCTATAATCTCTCCTTCAAGTCTGGCTAATCCTGAGACAGTGTAAGGTTCCATATCTAAGTCTCTCGGAAATTCAAAGTAGTCATTAAATTTTATAGCACATACACGTTCAAAATCATATTCAAATCGTTTAAGTTGTATTCCCAACACAGGAGGCAATTTTTTAACGCACAGCCTTTTCACAGTTACCACTTTCTTGGCACATTTTTCGCAATGGTAAGCGTCTGCACCTTCCAACAATTCACCTTTAAAATTTAAAACATTGTAACGAGCTATAAAGAAAAAAATTGTTCGAAATACCTTTCACATATTGTTCTAAAGAATCTGGTAAACTGCTATGATTGCGTATATCCACACTAATTACACTAAATGGTTCTTCTTTGGAGTATCTATGTGGGCAACCTTTACAAATTTTTTGATCTGAATATGATCCACCCAATATTTTACTCATAATTTGTTCATGGCCTAACGTTTTTAAAGCTTCATCTAGGCTTTCCACTAAAGCCATAAAAAATTCAACTGCATCCTGCTGTTCCCTTAAATTTACAGGTTCACCTAAAAATTTATAAAAAATTTAGGGTGATGTGATGATGTTATGGCGTTTAATTTTACCTTGCAATTTAAAATGTCTCCATAATCCCCTAGGAATATAATATTGCAATCTCGAACAAGCTAAATGACCAAATATTGCTTGAACTTGTTTTAAAATCCCAACATTATAATCTTTTCTATTGTCGTCACGATCATCACAGTCTGAATTATCAGGTTCGTTGCGTTCTTCACCACTGAAATCTTCATTAGGATCTGTGGCAGCACCTTCACACGCTAATATTCCTTCTCGTATACTGCAAACCATATATAACTGTTGTAAAACTGAATTCATATAACAAGTAGCACCAGCATTTTTTAATCCAACAAAACCTTGTAATGGCCGTGGACCAATGGTCGGAAGATAATCCCAATCTAATATTGCTGTTTCTTGATCTGAAAATATATTTAAAATGTAATTTGAAGAATTTATTAATGCTATTTGTAACTTACCTGAATAAAACATGTCGTTAAGCATAAATACTAATTGCTTGCAATTAGGAACACAATTACTACATAAACTAATTAATAAATCGAATGCTGCTGCTTGTGTTTGTGGGGTATCACATGTTGGGGTGGCAGGATCTTCCCCCATTTGACCAGTTCTTTGAAGTTGCAACATTAATTTACTAGCGGGAAATAGAAAATCTTCAACGAGTTCTTTTATTAAACTATTCCTATCTGCACTTCCCAATTCACATTTTTGTTCGGGTGTCATAAAACATAGCAATTCACGTGCTAAACTCAAATGACCTTCTAATAAAATTTCATGTTGTCCACGAGCTTTTCTCAACCAAGTGACTTCAGATGCAAGTAAACTCTCTGCTTGAGGTAAAGGACAACCTATCATATAAGCCACATTTACAAGTCTACATAACAATTGAAAAAATTCATGTGAAGTATTAGCATTTTCTAATACTAGCGTATCCAGCAACGAAAACAGAAGTGGAGTGACCAATTGTAATGCAAGGCGACTTGCAGCTCCGTATGTACAAATTATAATAAATTGTTCAGCTGCAGCTATCCTAACCGCTCGACTTGGATTTAAAAGAAGTAAATCCGTCAAAAATAATTTAAATTGAAAGTGTTTATCTTTGCATAATTCTTCGAGGCTGCTTGGATTTAATACTAAACTAATACTAAGCAGTTCAAATGCTTCTTTACATAACATAATATCATCGGGATGAAGTTCTAAAGGAGCATTTCTTTTTGTTGGATCGCAAAGAGAATGCAATGTGTCCGGTGATGCATTTAATGAATGCAAATTTGCACTACTCGCTGCCCAAACCAGACGGATTAAAGCTTGTACAGTCACAACATCAGGCAGTTCCCAATTTAAGGCTTGACTGAATAGTGCCTGCGGTGCTCTACCAGATCCATTACTTGATTCGGCTAACATCAATTCAGCTAATCCTTGGGAAAGTTTCACGGAAACTTGCCTTACAATCTGCAAGTTATGAATATATTAGAATTTAAAATTTTTTTACTAACGTTAATGTCATACCTGATCTGCATGACCAGGTACTGATCTCATTGCTTTCTTCAGGTACATTCCAGGTGTAGTAACGTTTTCATTTCCACTTTCTATTTCAGGAGGTGTATGTTCTTCACTTAATCGTACTAACACATGTGCCACACTAGTTAAAATTAACTTACATATTTTCAGTACTACTAAATATGCAGAACGTTTTGTTACGGTATCAGCTGATGACATAAAATTGTTTTTGGTTAACATTTCCAAGAATACATGTGCCTCTCCAGAGATCATAAAATTATACTGAATCTCAAATGATTTATCCGATAATGGATCATAAGCTGGCATTAAAAGAACATAAAGAACTTCCAAATTATATAAAACCTAAAAAAAATTATAAAATTAATTAAATGATTCATTTGAGTAGAAATAAATACCTCTGCGGGACTGGCACTAAAAAATAATGATTCGATTGTTAAATCTGGTTCATTCGTACCAGTAAACAGAACTAATAATTTTTGAATAGTTGCTGTATCACAGGGCATTAATTGTAAAAGAGCACGTGCTCCATCTCGTAAAGGAGGATATTCTAATAGACTTCCGAGAGCAGAAAGTTGGCAAAAAAAATGTGCATAAATCGGCTGCATAGACATTAAAAGGCCGGGAAGTAAATTTTCTGCCTCTAAATTCGGTCCATCATACGGATGTTGAGGTGAGGATGTGGAACTATCTGAACTGCTATCTTGGGATGATGCCATATTAGAATTCACTTGTGTAACTTTTGCTGAAATTAACTAAAAAAACAACGTATTATATGAAAAAAATTAAATTTTTAATTTTTGTACTTACAATTTTGTCCCGTAATGGTATTTGTGATAACATTTTTCTATCATCGGCGGTATCTAAAGGTTCTCCATTAATATAAAGTTCCAATTTACAATGTACACCTGGTTTTATTCTCCTTAAAATATGCCTTCTAAGTGAAGCTAATGTATCGTTACTATGAGTAAATATTTCAATATCATCTACTTGACGGTTAGGACTTGAAAATCTAACAATTAATGAAAGATGTTTTCCTCTGCAAGCTCGATGAAGAGGTAATATTTTTCTTTCACCAATAAAAGCGCTGTCGCATTCACTCATGTATTCATGTAAAACATGCATTACCCTACACATTTTTACAGCTTCTGCACGAATTCTTGCTTGCAATTGTTCTTTATCAAAATCCTTATCAGTTTCGGAATTTTGCAGGACAGTAACTGTATCATAATGAGCCCTGAGTCTATCATAACATTCAGTTATGTAAGTTTCATGGAATTCAAGTTGTGAACTTAATAATCGCGGTCCTAAATTTGTACTTACTTCTCGTAACAATTCTACAGCTCTTGCAGCTATGTCATCAGAACATAATGTAACTACTTTCCACAAGTAATCTAAACCAATTAAATCTGGATCTTCAGTTAATAAACATCTTCGTTTTGGTTTAAGTTTACCTTCTTTTGTATTAACAGCTTTAAAGAATCTTTCAAAACATTTTATTCCACTTTCAGTTAATAATGTCGGATCTAATTGCAAAATATTATTTTCAAAAAAATCCTTATTTATACCGGGATCTAAATCGGGTTCTTCTCCCATTAGTTTCGAGAACCATTTAAAACATAAAGTTCGATCCGAAGCAAATACTGCATTTTCAGCAAGGCACTGCCATATTTGTTTAGCTTGTTCTGCACACAACCACAATTGGCCATCTTTTAATAAAAATCTAAAACAATTTTAAAATTAATAATCTTGAAATTTTTATATAAAAATCAAATAAACCAACCTCAAAAAGTTTAAACGTTCTTGAACTTGTAAAACGTGACAATATCGGCCATCAGGTAAATAAGTTTCACTAGTTAAATCAGGCGCTTCTTTAATAAGAACACGTAGATGTTGCATATATGATGTTAAGCTATTTGTTACAAGAATTACTAAAGAATGTTGATTTTGTAACCTTTCAATTACTTCTTGTCTATAAAACATATGATGGCCTCTTTGTGGAACAACTCCATTAGCAGAAGGTTCATACAAACAACAAATCTCACGTATTTGTTTTAAGGCTGGTAACGCCCACAGTTCACCCGACTTTAATTCATCTACACATTTATCGAGCCATACTGTTTTCTGCGCATCCCTTTCTTGCGAACAGGAATAATCCAGAATTTTTACATGAGCCGATAAAGCTTGATCCATAATTTCTGTAGTAACATCTTCAGCATGAGCTAAATTCCAAAATAGGGTAAGTACTTTATGGGCCATTACACCATCTTTATCGTCTTCAGCTAAGCGCCTGATTAATTCAAGTAATCGTTCACGTTGTTTTCGTGAAGCCGATGTCCAAGAAGCTTGAAAGCATTCAAATAGATGATCTAATTGTTCAGGACTAAAATCCCATGCTAATTTTGCTAGTAAATCATGTACATTTTTTACGATAGCTTCGTGTTTTCCAACTTGTGCTGCCCATACGGCATCCAAATCTGATAAACTCAATGCGTGTTCTTTAATTACAAATCTCAATATTTTTTCTAGTTTCTCCACATATTGAGGTTGATGAAGTGAATCCCTTAAAACTATTTCTAAAACTCTATTTTCATTTATCCATTTCTACAATGAAATAAATTTTTTTATAAATGTCAATGTCATTCAAATTAATAATTTTACTCACTGCCATCCTTTCTGGTGTTAAATATTCTTCTTCTTCAATACCTTGATGCCTATTTGGATAATATGATACACTGGATATTACTTTATTTATTTCATTTAAGGCATTCATTTTACCATTAAAACTAGAAATTTGCAATTGCCTAAGTATCATTTTAAGTCTGAATCCCTCGAATGTCCTTATTAATTCTTCTTGGTTCGAAACTCTCGAGGCTAAATTTTTTGATGATTTTATTATGGCAGAAACGATATCACTTTTAGTTTCATTTTTTGCTTCTCGCTTTAATTCATCATCTGTTAACTTATCTAAGATTTCAGGCACCATTTCCTGCATATAATTATTCATATTATAACAGATAAACAATATATTTTCAATTTTTTTTTTTTAGTTGTCAACTATCACCAAGCAACAAGAACACATAGGATGTGAAACCAATGTGCTCACAATTTTTAAACTGAACTGAAGTTTTAGTCAAGGATGTATAGAAAAATATGAAAAAAAGAAATTTCCATTATTTAATATCTTTTCAATACATTCAATCTACTATCATTCCATCTATTCATTATAACTCGAAAACTAAAAAAATATCAAAATTGGATAAAATGACGAAATTTCTAATATTCTATCATTTCATCTCTTTTCAGCTAATTAAACTCATTATAAAGGAAAAATTAGAAAAAACTTCTTAAAATTTAAAAAAATGACCAAATTTCTAAATTTTTACATTCAAAATTTTGACAAAAAACACATTTTCCATGAAAAAACTTTTTCCTTACAAAATGAAAAATTGTGATAATCATAAGGTGTGGTGGTAACATTGCTTTATAAAAAAACCTGTTACCAACCTATTTTTAACGCAAATCTCTTTTAAAGTGATACACAATTATTTTTTCCAAGCCTAAAAACCATTGAAATCTTTGCCACCTTAAGTAAAAAACATAACTATCATCAACCCTCAGAATTTTCTAGATCTTCTTGACTATTCAAAAGTTCAAGAAATGAAATTATTTAAATGCTCAAAATTATTTCAATGATTCATTTATGTATTATAGAGATATGTACTTACCAAAATTGGCAGAAGATATTTGTTTATTGTATGAGGAGTTAAAAATTCATAGGCAAGACCAAAAGGTCTAAGCAATGCATACACAATAGCAACACTTAAATTTTTTCCAGTTTGAAATCTTTCCAACAATAATTGAAATCCGCCCAATTCTCCAAAATGATTAATTAAATCTACAAGCCAACCTCTAGAATTCCTCAAATCATTCAATGGTCTTGCAAACAATTCTTCTTCTGATAGATTAGATGTTGGCCCGGCTGTTTCGCTTGGTCTAGCTGCATTATATGTATGAAATTTATTATTCGGATTCAAAACCATTGCGAGTAAATCTAGTAACGGAAACCAATCATGGGGCAATTTAATAACGCATAATTCTATTAGTTTGATACAATTTTGGTTAATGCAAGCTTGAATATTAGGTTTCCAACTAGGCACAGCATCATCGGTCAATATTTTTGTAAATGAAACGGTTAATCCATCTTTAAAAAATCTTTGGCATGCCTCAGATCTTATATCCAAACCTTGTCTGGATAAATCTATTGCTGATTTTAATAAACATTCTAATTCTTGATCTGGTAGTACTGGAACTACCCATCTTAAACTCGATATCTTTTCATCTAAGGATGCTAATTTATCCAAGGGAAATTCGGGTTCAAGGCTTTCTTCTTGCTGGTTATCACATGATATCTCAGCTGGACCAGCAATTGAAGTTACACCACCCTACAAACAAAAACAAAATATAGACAAAACATTTTCTACTATAAAATAAAATTCAGAATGATTGTGAAGGAATTGTTTATTTCTCTTAATTAAACATTTCTGAAAATGTAGAAGGTGCACAGTTTTCAAAAATATTGTTGGCAATTTTGTTGCTTGTATATACAAAGTGCAAGGAAAGAATGTTATAAACATTGCAGATCAGAAAGGTCTTCAAGAGTCAAAATTCAGTCAGTACTTTATCAAATTCTGTCTGTATTTCTTTTAGCAAAATCAATAACTTAACCAAATTTCAATTGCTTTATCTACACAGTTTTGTTTCTTTATAAAACTAATTTGCAGTTTCATTCCTAATTTTTAGCAAGTCAAGCACCTAAAAAATGTGCTTCCTCCAGTTTAAGCAATTTTTGAAACAAAATACCAAATTTGTCATATAAAAACAAGAAAAACTTAAAGCACCACTCGGGTGTTATTCACTTCATTTGGTAAACCACAAATTATAAGTTATATTTCCAAATCTTGTTAGATGTTGGCAGTATGTATATAATGTTGGCCATATTGCAGTGTTGTTAATGTGTAAGATAGATAAGGTAGCAGCATGCTCTATATATTGAAAGCTGTTTTAAAAGCGGGATGCTGTACAATAGAGAAAACCGGTAACATATACTCTCTTTATCAACTTATACCTCCCTTCATGTGACTGAATTATCTGGTACCATAATGAAGCTATTATGGAACCCATTTGTTTTTCATAATGAGTATGTTATGATTGCAAAGCAAAACAAAGATTTTAGAGAGTTGAATATTTGATTATTATTATGCAAAATATTAGAATATGATATTCTACGCATTCTATAGGCTTAGATATTAAATATATTCAGCCGCCCAAAGACTTAAATTAGCATTTTAACATAATTTTGTAATTAAACTATTAAATATTCCTTATTTTCACATAACTGATAAAATAACCTCAATATTAAAGTGTTACATGAATAAAAAAAATTTTTTTTCGTATGATTCTCTAACATTAATATAAAAAAATGAGTGAATTGTTAATATAATTGTATGTTGCGTTCCTTTTCTAAAAAACATTTTTATATCCCAAATAAACTCATTTAACAACATTATTTTTGTAACCGGCATTTCGAAAAATGCACTTTATTTATTATCGAATCAATTATTACATAACAATGAACATGCTTAAGCAAACACTTTGTAATTATTTCCAATATAATTTAAAATCAATATCATTATCATATTTACCAAGTGAGATACATATTTGGTGATGTAATAAAATGAAAACTAGCACTTGCAACAATTAAGACATAATTAACTAATAAATTAAAATACCTGATTTTCAGAAGAATCTCCAGGAATGCCTTGTCCTCTCGTAGCAATGGTCATTTTGATTTGTTATTCAGTTACAAACATATTACAGTAGATATCTACAATAGAAAGGAACAAACATTAATCAATAATTTATCAATTACTTGGCATTCTGGAGTATTTAACTTCAATTTAACTAAAAGTGAATGTAATTAAGGAAATGATGAGATATAAGGGGAAGGATGGAGTTTTTTGAAGTTTCATTCCCGGATTAGTTAGAAGGTGCAGCTTAAAGTATTCATTTGTATTTTTTTTGAAATTGTAATAATCGGATCATAAAATTGATTAATCGTGATCTTACATGTAAAATAAGAAAAGTTTTTTAAAATTTTTTTACATGTAAAAAAGGAAAATGTGCTTAAATATTTTCGCTTTATTACAAGTTTATGTTGTAATATATTAATAAAATTAGAAGATAAAATACGAAATGTAAATGTAAAATAATAAGGAAAGTAAATTTACCCTATTTAAGGATGACAAGTGTCAAATATAAGCAAAAAATGTAAGGGAGTGACAGAATCTGACAGGCGAAAATGTGTAATGATAATTACTCACCTCGAGATATCTTAAGATCGGATTTGATGCAGTAGAAAAATACAAAAGGTGGAATTATGTTAAAAAGGTATGTTTCTTAAATAAAAATAAATATAAGGCTTATTTCTGTTTGACAAGTGCACGTAAAACTAAAACCGGCACATACAAAATGGCGCCCAAAATTAACGATTAAAAATTTTCTATAAATATCCAACACACGGTTAATACGCCATTATAAAAACTGTTAAAGCTTTGCTCCACAATATAATAGAACACTATTAAAATGCAATAATGAACACGACAATAAAAGTTCTTTTACTTGTTGACGTACAGTACTATATTTTGCAGGCACGTCGTGATTTTTGCAAAGTAATTACCAACATTATACATAAACAAATGTCATTTCGTTTAGGAATATTTTCATTTTCTGCCGTATTACAACTAACTTCATGTTACATTTTTATTGTGGTAGTCCTGTAAACGTAGAATGCAATTTTACAAAGTTGCCGGATTAGGCAATTTATCATTTTAATGGGTTTTTTTTTATATTTGAATATTTTTCGAGACAAAATAGAAAAATTAAAATGTTGTATTAAAAAATATTAGATCAACGAGATCAACTGGACTACTATTATTGCTATCTAAAGACTATAATATTCATTTTATTACAGAAAAAGTAAATAAACAATTTAAAATAAATTTTTCTTGGACAAAAGTGGTGATAATAAGTAAGAGATCAATGGAGAAACTTCAAGCATTCATTCCAGAACATATATTTCAACAATTAATCAAGCGTAAGTAATTTCATAAGTTTAAATGAATCTTTTTATTTGTGAAAAGTTTACCAAAAACCAATATTTTGAAGTTTTATTAAGGTATACATTGATATTAAATATAAATCTTACAGATGATTTTGATTCTTTAAATCAAATTATGGTTCTAAATAAAAACGAATTGCAAGATCAGTTGAAACTTAAAAGTAATGAGGCAGAATTGTTGTTAAAAGAAACAGCAGCAATATTAATGGAGTCCAAAATATTTAAAGGTAAGAAAATGATTATTAATAATCTCATAAATATTCTTAAGTAAAATTTCTAGCATCTGAAATGGAAGAATGGTCAAAATTATCTACAGGATGTAAGAATATTGATGAAGTTATTGGAGGTGGTATACCAGCTGTAGGAATCTCAGAAATTTTTGGATTTAGTGGTGTAGGAAAAACACAACTTTGTTTACAATTATCTTTAATGGTCCAATTTCCTAGAACAATTGGTGGTTTTGGGAAAGGTACAATATTTCCTCTTAATTCTAATAGAACTATTGAAATGATAAAATTATTCAGTTTGCCTAATTTTTTTGCTGTCTGTCTTAATTAACACAACCTTGACAATTAATTCAAAATAATTCTTGCAATCTAGTTCATTTCTTTTTACAAGGTTGATTAAAATAGGAAAATGTTTTAGGAGCAATTTACATTAATTCAGAAGAAATATTTCCATCAAAGAGATTACATTCTCTTGCCAAATTTTTACCGAAGGCATTGGATTATTCTAATGAAATAAATTTTGAAGACAATG
>JAODAH020035876.1:0-14024 GCA_027574865.2 Coproporus ventriculus | reverse complement strand
GTGATTTAAACAGTTTTTAGAAAAGAAACAATTATAAAATGTCATTCGTTATTTTCTTTATTTTTTTTTACATATATAAAATAATTTTGCAAGTACATTACACTTAATATATTACTCAGTTGGTTTAATACGTAAAATAACGGGCACACTAGTGCATGGTAAGAAACCTAATTCTGTAACGACAGCAGTCACCAAATCCGGTGGAGTAACATCATACATTAAATTAAGGGGAGTTAAAGAATTGCTATTGGCCATATTAAATAAAGGACTATTTTCTTCTAATGTATCTATTTGAACAATTTTTTGAGGATCACCTAAAAATAACATCCAAAATTAATCTCTAAGAAAATATATATCAAAGTAAGTAATTGCTTACCAATTTCATTATATACAAAACTATCAGTTTGTACACGTTCACAAAACTTGTAAGTTTCACAACAAACCAATACAGGTTTATTATATGCTTGAGCAATCAATGCTGTTTGTGCCGTTCCAGTTCTAGCCATAACATAACCATTTGCCAATAACGAATGTGCTCCTAATAATACTTTAGTTACCTGCCCCATTGTAAAACTAATAGCATTAATTAATGAATAACTACAATCTATTCCTGCATTTACTAGTTTTCGTAACATTTCACGTCCTTCTAATAGCGGACGACCATCAACTACAATCACTTTAAATACCTTCCCTCCGTTCCTGGCATCAATCAGAATCTTTTTTATTAATGAAGAACTGAAACAAAATTTGATTTTTAATAATACTAAAACTAATGCAATAATCACTGCACAAATGTTTATATTTTGAAAATAAAAATTTTTATTACTAAATATTACCACTTTACTGAAACAAATTAGTAGATAGGCTTATTTATAACTCTGTCAGAAAAGCACCCAAAAAGTGAATCTATTTATACAAATTTTGTTGTTCCTTAAAATTTTTTAAATTGACGTCCCTTTTACTTCGCAGGTACAGATATAATTTACTTACCACCCGTATGTTAAAATAATATCGCCATTAACTATCTTCTTAGAAACCTTAAGACTAATTGCTTCTCCTGCTGTAGCAATTTCTTCATCAATATATTGATCGACAGCCTTTTGTAACAAAGATTTCTTTTTATCATCTGCATAATCTGTCTTAACTAGCGTTAATTGAACTTTAAAATGTCTTAAAGCATTTGTCATGGATACTGCAAAAGGTCGGCATTTTTGTAAATACAATACACACGTTTGAAGATAAGTTTCTAACGAACGACATAATTCTTGATTTGTTGGCGTAACAAAATCATCAATTAAATCTTTAATTGCTTTTAGGAGAGCCAAACATCGAGCATTTGATCCTAAAAAAATAAACTAACATAATGGAAGAATTTAAATAATGTTTGCTATAAATTTGAATATTGTACAGTATAAATGATCGTGAAGGCCTTTCTTTAAATCTTCTATTAACGTAAGAAGAAAGATTAATTTAATTCACCTGAGATTGTCTTTGATGCATATTGGGAACCTAATTTTATAAACGAAGGATGAATGTTGGAAACAACTATCTGTTCTTCAGTTAAAGGTTTAAAACAAAGATGATTAAATAGCTGGACTTGTGCACAAGTTTCTTTTTTGACAAATTGTTTTTTTGGAGGTGAAACTTGCTTCTTCACAATTGCAGGAGCTGCAGTTTTTGTTTCATTTGAAGGAGCAACTTTCGCTTCTTTTGTTGCCTGTTTGGCCAATCTTTGCTTTTCTTGCAGTTCTCTTCTCTCTGCTTTTATCTGAGCCTTTGTTTTTCCTACAATAAAAAAATATTTAATCTATTCTAGTTCAAAAATGTTAATTTTCTCACCATCGACTGAATCTGCAACTTTTTCTACAGTTACTATTTTAATACTTGTATTACTAGTTTTAACAGATTTATTTTCTTGCGGCTGAAGATTATCTTGAACGTTTTCTTTCATTGCCTGTCCCGTTTCAGGTTGCTTCTCAGCCACCTTGCGGGCTCTTCTCTCTTTTTTTGAAAGTTGCTTCACATTAGTATCACTTACTTTCAAATTATTCAAAGATTGAGTATTACGTTCCTCTTGCTTCTCTGCAAGTGATGTAGGCTTCATTTCAGGCATATTCATTTGCACTTTTTCGGCAGGAGTAATATCATTAAGTACAGGTTTCTCGCTAACATTACATGCTTCTTCATTTTTAATAAGTTTAGTCTTTTCGGAAACTTTTTGTGCTCTCCTTTCCTTCTTTGTAAGTCCATCTGCGCCCACTTTCTCCTTTTTATCTACAGACAAAATTATTAAAAAATCTGCATCACATTTTAAAATTAACAAATTACTTTTCTGGGCAGTATTTTTAGGCTCGTTCATTTCAATTTCACTTGAAATATACTTAAATCTTTAAAATTACTGGTTTTTTTTCACTTTTAAAAATCTGATGCAATCTACATGAAATATTTTTAGGTTATGTGACAAATCTGACAGATATTCCCAAAATATTAATATAAAACTAGATTTATTAGTAATTTAAATTAAATATCTAATTCTGCGTTTGTAGCTTAAGTAAAAATATATTAAAATATTTTTAAATATAAAGTTAATTTTATGGTAATTCAAATTTCCCGCGTTAAAATAAATCTTCATCCCCTCCCATAATCCAATGTCATTGAACCCCCTTTAACCTAAAATTTGCACATTTTAAAAAAGAAATAATTTTGAAAATATGAGGCGAATTCAAGGGACAGGTCCGTTTGCAGCTAGAGATTTAGAAGATGATAAGAGAAAAGCACGGGAATCCGTTTATACAAATCTATTTGTTTTTGTAATGATTTGCGGTTTAATAAGGGCAGGTAAAATTAGTTGTAATTTTCTATAATTTACTGCATTTTATACTTATTGGTATTTTAGCACCGCTAATTATCACAAGCATCAATTGAGTCATTCACTCATCACTATGAAGAAGGAAGGTGTTATTCCTATTTCGCTTCTTCCAACTAACTGAACTTTGTGATCATTTGTATGTTACGTGTATCATTTTATATAAGGTTTAATGTAATAGGGTTTAATTATATTATTACATAAGATAATTTGTATTTTAATTCTTAAGTAAAAGGCCTTCATGTCCTGGGTTTTAGATCAATGAAATAACACACCTCTATGGCCCCTTTTCACTATGGTGAGGAAGACGATCCTTGTTAATCGCTATTTACACTATAGGCCATCCTCTCTCCATAAGATGGTGATAGCTTGTATTACATCCCACACTGACCATAGTGAAGAAGGGCCATTAATTAATGCTATCTTACGTTTTTGGAATTCTGTTAAGTTTAATAAATCCTTACCTCCTTTTTTATGAAACAATTTGCTGAATACTAAAATATAGCAGATTAAAAGAAATTGATAATACATAATAGAAGATGTTTACCATTAGCAATTGTTATCCATATGTTTTTTTGGGAATGTATTGACATTACAATTCCGGATGCTCTAATTCTGGAAATATTCTACGTAAATCTGAACAAATTAAGGTTTCAAACTCTTTTGTCAGTTTTGTTATCTTAAAAACAGAACATTTTAATTTATTTTAAAAAATTAATGAGCGAAGAAAAAGTATTTAACGCTTTATCTTTTCATTTAGTATTGGATATCGTTTTATAAGTTGAAACTTACTTTTATTGTTATGTACGCCAGTATGAGAAAGATTATTCCATATTCACAGACAAGTAACATTCTTTGTAAGTAATGTTACTTGTCATATCTTCAAATATAAAATCGAAAGGAATTTCAGGCTTTCTTCTATGTGTTATTTTTTTATACTAACAGAAATTGTTGTTCTTCAAGTTAGTAATGTTTTCTTTAAAAATATGTGTTTATATTATAGAATTTTGTGAAATTCCAAAAATGATTTGAAAGCAAACATTGTATTTTTTTGATGTCAAAATTGACAATGAAACACTAATTTCGTTTCCCTAGGGATATTAACAAATTTTTAATAGATAAAATGGCAATGTGGATTCCGTAGATACTTCCTGTTCCAAAAAAAAAAAGTCCCAGTAAATGAGACGTAAATTTAGGCGGTTTCTAAAATTTACATAAAGGTAGTTTTTGGCAATAAAAAATGATTGAGGCAATGTCAAACTAGGAAAAAAGGAACGGAAGCAAGCACCAAAGTGTTACAAATCAAACTTCACCACAGAAACATTGTATTTGGACAGCTTAAAGTATATTAGGAACAATAGAAAATTTTCATCTTTGATTTTCTTCCTTATCGTTAACAGCGTTTTTCAATGGAGGTTATGAGATCAATGAAGAAATAAATCATTGATTTAAATTTTATTTTCAATAAAAAATGTACAAACAAAAAGCAATAATTCACAAGCCTTTAGAATTATTCACTCTCTTCAGATGTAGAAGCCTCTTCAGCTTCTTGCAACCATTTTATAAATGGTGAAATGCGGCTATGCAACCTTGATGAATTTTCAAGTTTCGAATACCATTTCAAAATCGCATCTTCAGTAAGATAATCTTTATCATAGAACCAGTTAAATATCTTTGAGATACATTCATCCAATTCATTATTAGCACAACCGACGTCCTTTAAAAAAAAAGATTATTTAATTTTTAAGGTAGAAAAAATAGAAAAAATTAATTGGCTTACTTCGATAGCTTGCAAGCAATCTTCCATAGCATCATCATTGCAAATATAATTCTTCAGGATCGGAGAGAAGTATACCAAAGAACGACACAAAACCTGCCAATATTGTCCCCCAGTAGATTGTTGAAATGGCAAATTCAAAATAGCTTTTACAACATTGTAATGCACCTTAAAACCAGACATTTTAAACCTTCACCTTACTAATTCTGTATTAGTAAAATAATTAGGATTTGAAAATAAATTAACGAACCTCTTTTAAAGTGACATTATAAGCATAACGTGACGAATTAATTTCTAATATTAAATTATCACATTGTAATTTATCTTCAAAACCTCGTGCCAAACTATCAGTTACTTCAGTAAAGAACACTGTAAGGGATAAGAAGATTAGTACAAGTGGAAAATAATTTATTTTTGTACGTACTATTTGTATCATCTGGGATTGGAGAGTTGGTATAAGACATTGCGTCTTCACTATCTGAACTATCAATCGCTTCATCTTCAGATGCATTTTCATCATCACATATATGCAAGCTTGAGAACTTTTTAGCTAATTTCATACCTAATTCGTCTTCTTCAAGACCTTGGATCATGTATTTTAATCGATAAGCATTTGGACCAATTTTACTTTTTGCATCACCTAAATTTATTATACATGATAAAGTTAATCTTAAATCTCACAAGAAAAATTCTTTTTTTTTTATATATATACTGTTATAGAATTATATTCAATTCAAGGGAAATGCTGCTGAACTGATGAAATATCCATTATGGTCCAGAGCAGATGAATTCTTACAAGTAAGATTTGAAAAGACAGTGAAAGTAAAATTAAATTTTTGAACTTACAATCTTCAGGTTCTGTTGATTGTATCAAAGCACTTTCCACAAATGTCCCTTCTTCTAATATGACATTCTGTCCAATTACGGTACCTAATGTAATTTTGCAATCTTTCATAACCTTCGAATTATTTCCTATAATACTGTTAGTCACTACACAATTTTCTTCAATAATTGCATTAGATAGTACATATGATTCTGATAATGTTACATTATTGCCTATTTTTACGTTGTCCCCAATAATTGATCTGTTTATAGTTGCATTTTGAGCAATTTGACATGTTTTGCCTATAACTACACTTCTACCAATAATACGGGATCTAAAATTAGTGAAAAATGCTCTTTTCATAATTGTAAAATCGATAGGTGTAAAATTTTTCCGAATTAAAATGAATTTGCTCATATTTTAGTTCAGAAACTTACCTGCTTTTCATTGGTGGAATTATTGGATAAAACCATCGATCAACCAATTCTCGGCTACAACAAAAGATTTGATACAATAAGTTTACAATATTATAGAGTAACGGGGTCTTTATAAGTGCAATCTGCAGCATGATTTATCATAGATGCTTATCATACTGTGTAAGGGCTCCATTATAGAAAACCGTATTACTGATTGTTGTGATATTTTCATTTTAAGGCTATGTTATTAATAATAAGCATCACATTTGCTTTTACCTAATGGCTTGATACATTCGCCAATTTGTAACAGCTCCACCATGTTGTCCTCCAGATATAATGTGACAGTAAATTGTACTATCTAATACCTCATCAATCATCAACAATCCACGTATAAAATCTTCACGGGTTTGATAATCAAAATTATCAGAAAATAGAGGTAGAACACTTGGCGAACATATGGCAACATGTGTATCTTTTAAATTGTGACGAATTGATACTGTTGGGTTCTCAAGAAAAATTTCCTAAAAATTTCAACTTATAAGTTTCCAAATTTTTTTTCAATGATTTGATTAATTATCTTAAACTCTCATTATTAGATCTTAATGGCTTGATGTAAAAAACACCTTTGCCAATTTTGCTAAAATGTGACAGTTAGATTTCTTCCATAAGAAAAATTGTGTTGTTGATTATCTCTGTCTTTTACTAGAAGATATTGGCAGTTTTTACACGAAGCCATATTTTATTTGAAAAATTACCAATGGAAAATCAATTTTTTTTGCCATTGTTAATCCTAATCGCCTATGGAAAAGAATTCTTCTATTTGCATTTGTTGCTATCAAAAGTTCTTCTCTTGGACATCTTCCATATTGACCAATCCCAGCTTCTTGACATATTAAAGTCATTGCAGTTCCTTTATCTTTTTTAACAGATTCACTAAAAGAACATAAAGCGATTAACATATATAAATAAAATTGAATCTGAACTAACTTACTTGTGCTTCTTTATTATAGGAAGTAATTTCATATTTGAAATCACACCAGGTTCAGCAAGAACAAAGTTACCACGAATCAAACCTTTAGCATCTAAATCACGCAGACAGTCTCCAAACGAACGACAACTTTCAGAAACAATAATATTGACTTCCATAGTTTGAGACCATACTGCTTTATTTTTTATTTCCTCTCTGAAAATAAATATATTTCTTTATCACACATGAAAAATCTAATTTGTTTGTACTTAAATTTCTAAATAAGCAACAAAGCGATAACATCTTTGATTGGATATCATACGATTCAACTCCCTACAACTAAGAACTCTTATACTTACTGTATAAATTTCTTGATGGAATCGGCATCTCTACAACAAAATAAAAATGTTTCTTCAATCCCACCGAGAGCTAAAAATTCCAAACTATAGTCAATTAACGGCCTATTTACTAAAGGTAGCAGCGCCTGTAAAATAAACCAATTACGACAAGATTGCATCAGATTTTTATATGTTACTTTACCAAAGGAGTATTATTTGTAATAGGCAGAAAATCTTCGGCAAAATTATCAGCAATGAGTACAGCTTGTATAACATCATCCTTCTGGATGATATCCTTATTTTTGGACATTTCAAAAAGATTGAGGTTATGATCCTAAAAAATATGTCAATGTGAATTATAAATTCATTAATTTTATAAACTTTCTTACCTTTCTCAAAATGGGAAGATGTAAGTTTTGATTTTACTTTCTTAAACACGATTTATTGAAATATCAAAATTAATTATTGCTAGGTTAATTTGGCAACCTTATTTGTGTACATTGAAGCTATTTTGACAGTAATGGCATTTTCAAATTTTTTACACTAAAAAAATGTTTGTATTGTAAATGTATGATTATGAAGTCAATTTAAATATAATAAAATGGGAAGTGAAAAGGTAAGTAAGGAGAAAACTTCTCTTTTTTAAGAGTTCCCCCTAACCTTAAATGCTTCTTCAATTTCTTGCCCCTTTTGTAAATAAATGTGAGAAAATATTAATAATTAAAACTACTTTAAAATGAATAATAAATTTACTATCACGTTGTTAAAAAGCGGCAAGTTCTATTGATTTATTGAATAATAATGGAACTTAACGGAGGTTCTGATTTTCAGTTACTATTTCGGTTAGAACAGCCTCACGGCCCTGGTGATATATATATAGCATGGCAGAAGGGATCTGGGAATTATTTTGCTACTACAGGAGTTGATGCAATGGTGAATATATTTGATAGATACGGACAGGTACAAGAAAGGATTCGATTGCAAAGGTAAGAAAGTTTAATTGGGGAGAATGACGTTTTAATTTTTTCTTTTATAGTTTATGTACAGGATTTTCTTGGGATGCAGATGGTGATGTGCTTGGTATAATATGTCAATCCCCTCAATTAACATTGTGGGATGCAAATACTACTAAAAAGCAAGTGGTTGATGTTGGATTGAGAGATGCCATGTCTTGCATTTTATGGGCCAAAGCAAGTCCAATTCTTGCTGTTGGAACTACTAAAGGAAATGTTTCGATTTACAATCATGCTACTTCTAAGTAAGTGAATAAAAGTTTGAAATGAAATTTTTTCTTTTAATTTATTAAACAGAATAATGGACGCATTGTTACCTCACTTTTGGAAAGGGGGAGAATATTCAATAACGAACAATAAAATAATAAATTATTATAATCCAAACTTTAATTTTAGGAGAATACCAATTATAGCAAAACATACGAAAAAAATAACTTGTGGAGCTTGGAATGCAGAGAACATCCTAGCTTTAGGATCTGAAGATAAAACAATTTCTATTAGTAATGTAGAAGGCGATACATTAAGAGTTATAGCTTTAAGGGCAGATCCATCAGAAGTGCAGTTTTCTGAAATGAAATTGGATGAACGAGTAGGAGGGGAAAATACGGTAACCAAACAGATATTCATTTTTAAAAAAATATAAAATTTACTATTATTTAATTTATTTAGTATAACCTCATTCCTTTTCGATTTTAGGTTAGTGTTATCGTAGGAAAGCGAACGTTATACTTGTATAACCTTTTAGATCCAGAAAATCCAATCGAATTAGCTTTCCAACAACATTACGGTTCAATGATTACTTATAAATGGTTTGGTGATGGTTATATTTTGCTAGGATTTTCAGCAGGATATTTTATTGCAATCTCAACACATATAAAGGAAGTAGGGCAAGAATTATTCCAAGTGCGAAACCATAAAATTAATTTGTCGGATTTAGCTTTATGTGAAAGTGTTGGAAGGGTGGCTTCGTCTGGAGATAATGTGTAAGTTCAAAATTTTCATTGATAATTTTAATTACAAATCTAATTTTTTAGAGTAAAGATACATGATGTTTCTAATTTACAAGAAACGTTAAGTGTGATTACTTTAAATCAAGAGATTGGAGTGGATAGAGTTGCTTGGAGCTCTGATGGACAATTATTGGGTGTTTGCACAAGAAGCGGATCATTAAATGTATATGTATCGAATATGCCTACTTTAACCGCTGTATGTGGACCAAGAATTGCCATATTATCCAGCCTTACAGAAATTAGTTTATATAATTATTCATCAGATAAGGTAATATAACTGAAGAACGATCTAGAAATAGTTAATTCATAATTTTTTTTTATATAGAGTAAATTGACTCCCATTCCAATTAGTTTGGAAGCTGAACCTCAAGTGATTGGGGTTGGACCTTATAATTTAGCGGTAGCTATGAATAACAGAGCATGGTATTATGATTTAACTAGGCCACAACCAGGTTTGGAAACTGCTCCTTTAATGCTGAAGGACAGGCAATATTTGGGGAGGGTTGACAGTATAAAATTAAACTCTGAATATGCTTCAGTATTATTTGATGGTAAAATACATTTGCATATGGTAAGTAACAAAAGTTGTACATCAAAAATCTCGAATGAATTAATTTTAGATTGAATCACCTGAAGTAGAACATGAAGATAGAGAAAGCATAATATTTCCTGATGCAAATTCTCCTAATGCCGTTATAACTTGCCATGCACTTTCAAACGAATTTTTGATTTATGGAACAGACGTAATTACTTTTTAAACATATGTATTAAATTAAATTAGTTAATTTGTACGATATGTTTCAGATTGGACAAATTATTTACTTTTGTATTGAAGAGTGGACTGTTTCAAGCCAATATAAACATAGTGTAGGGATTCAAGACATATATGTAGATCCTGCAGGCACTCGTTCAATCTTCTTTGATGTTAAAAGTCAAGGATTTCTATATAATGCTGTGAGTTTCTAAGCCATTATCAAATTTCGACAACTTTCTTTATTTGTTGAATTTCTAGGTTTGCTCTGAAGTACTACCTGTACCTGATCTCCCAAACAAAATAAATGGAATTACTTGGGATTGTAATGTAGCTGACAGAAATGTTTTTATTGTTTTCGATGATCATGAAATTTATACTTATATTTATGTCAGATTTTCTGTTTACGGTAAGGATCATTTCTTGGTATTTGTTAAGAATTGTTTTGTTTTCCAAAAATTTGTACTGATTTTTTGATTTTATAGGTCCGTCAGTACAAAAAGTTGGTAAAACAACGTTAGCATCAAAACAGACTCCATTGCTTATGTATGGTGGAGAAGTAATGTCTGCTACTTCTGGAGGACAATTAACACAATTAACTTTATCAACTCATGATGCAGCTCCATTTTCTTTAAATGATAAAGATCGAGCAGCTGTAGAAAACAATTTTACCAAACAAGTTGATTTGCACAGGTATAATTATCAAGAACATTTCTTTTTACATACCTAATTTTCTTGACCATTTCTTTATATTTTTGTCATAACATACATTTTGAATCAATTTTTAGATTTAATTTAGCTTGGAATACTTGTAAAGTATTAAAATCCAATGAGTTTTGGCAAAAATTAGCCAAACAAGTTGTTGTAAATTTAGAAATCGATTTAGCAATACGGATTTACAAGCAAATTGAGGATATATCAATGGTAATGTCCTTGCAAGAACTTTCAAACATTGAAGATCAAAAATTATTAGCAGGTTATGTTGCAATGTATCTGGGAGATTACGATCAAGCACAAATTTGGTTTTTAAGATCGAGCAATCCAAGTGCAGCATTGGAAATGCGAAGAGATTTATTGCAATGGGATCAAGCATTACAATTAGCTAAGAAAATGGCACCTGAACAAATTCCACATATTTCTAAAGAATATGCTCAACAACTTGAATTTACGTTAGTATTCCACTTGTATTAATAAAATATAAAAAAGAAAGTTTGATTGCATCATGGGAGATTGAGGTTAGGATTTTATCTTAACCTCAAACTCAGGAGACGAAATTGCTGATCAATTTCTGCTTTCCCTAAATCTACCCATCATTCTCCATGTTCTAAAAATATCAATTCATTTGAAACCGTTTTCCTTATCTTTTTTTATTTTAGTGGGAATTATTCTGAAGCATATTTGCATTATGAAAAAGGTTTTCAAGAAAACGTAAACCCTGAACATTCTCTAATTTGTAAATGTGGAATTGCTCGAACTTCGATTCGTTGTGGAAATTATAAACATGGAATTAATATTGCTCTAGAAATAAATAATAAACAACTTTTTAAAGAATGTGCTGAAATATTAGAACAGAAGAAACAATTAGCAGAAGCAGCCTCATTATATGAAAAAGCTGATAATTTTGATCGTGCTGCAAGTGGTTACATTAAATTAAAAAATTGGTCAAAAGTTGGTGAATTGTTACCACATGTTACGTCTAATAAAATTCATATACAATATGCAAAAGCTAAAGAAAATGAAGGAAAATATCAGGAAGCAGCACAAGCTTATTATACTGCGAAAGATTTTGATTCCGTTATAAGGTTGCAATTAGATTATTTAAATAATCCTGAAATTGCAGTGGAGATAGTGCAAGAAACGAAAAGTACAGAAGGAGCAAAATTAGTGGCTAAGTAATAATAAATGAAAGTTCAAACATTATTAGTGTTATTATTTTAAATTTTTAGGTTCTTTCAACGTTTAAATGATTTTCCGACTGCAATAAGATTTTTGGTACTTTCAAAATGTCATGATGAAGCTTTTGAATTGGCCAGGAAGCATTCCAAATTACAACTTTATGGTGAAATTTTGTTGAACAGTTTAGATCCTGATGAAATTAAGCCTGAATATTTTAATAGTTTAGCTTTATATTTTGAGAATGACAGAAATTATCTGTTAGCTGGGAAATATTGGTATCATGCAAAGGAATATCAAAAGGTAAAGGAAAGAAAATATTTGTAAGTAATTCAAAAGATTATACAACAATTTTTCCAATTTTCATTTGCATAAAAAGTGATTGGGTCTTCATTTTAATTACATTGCCAACCTAATCTTACCTAACTTAACTTACTTCATCTTATGCTTCTAGTCTATGAAACATTTACTTCGAGCAGCAAAATCCAACTCTGAAGAAAATGAAGCTTTAAGTGCAGCAATTGATGTTGTAGCTTCATCAAATGATGAACCTTTAGCTACTCAATTAATCGAATACCTTTTGGGTGAGGCTGACGGTGTACCAAAAGACCCAAAATACCTCTTTAGATTATACATGGCACGAAAACAGTTCAAAGAAGCTTCTAAATCGGCCATCATAATTGCAAATGAAGAACAGATTAATGGAAATTATAGAAACAGTCATGATGTACTTTTTGGAATGTATCAGGAGCTAAGGCAAAATGGAATTAAAGTACCACATGATATGCATGCAAATTTGATGCTATTGCATAGTTATATTTTAGTCCGGTTACATGTTAAAAGAAGTGATCATATGAAAGGTGCTAGGATGTTAATTCGGGTAGCAAATAATATTTCAAAATTTCCATCACGTAAGTATTACTATAAAATTAGATTAAGAATAGCAATCCTAACCATTTACTGGAAATTGTGAATCATTTGCACCTAAATTTTATTGTAAATAAGGGTTACTTAACATTAAGGATGAGTGATGTAAATGGACTAAGGTAACTTAATAAAATTTTGCAATTTTTTTTTAGATATTGTTCCGATTTTAACATCGGCAGTAATAGAATGTCATAGAGCTGGATTAAGACAGGCTGCTCACAAATATGCAACTTTATTAATGAAACCTGAATACAGAAAAAAGATTGATTCGAAATATTCCAAAAAAATTGAAGCTGTTGTTAGGAAGCCCCCAAAAATTGGAAAAGATGGGGAAAAAGTTGACGATCCTGCAGAACCCTTAACTCCTTGCCCTTATTGTGGTAATGATTTACCTGAAAGTGAAATTTATTGCAACGTTTGCAAAAATAATTTACCATTTTGTTTAGTTACGGTAAGTTAAATTAAAAGAATGTTATTGCAGATTTAATTTTTTGTTTTTCAGGGTCGTCATATTATTGTTACTGATCTCACTGCTTGTCCTGAATGCGATTTTCCTGCATTATATTCAGAATTTGTGCAGTAAGTAAAATATCTGGAAGAAAGGCTTTAGGTACATATTGCAACATAATCTTTTTTTGTTTCAGATTATTAGAGAGTGAAGAAACTTGTCCAATGTGTACAGAAAAATTGGAAGGAAGACGTTTACAAAAAATCCAAGACTTTAAACCTTACCTCAATTTTGAATAAACTGCTTTACTTAGCAATGCAACCTTTAACTCATCACAATTTGCAAAAAAAGTAGTTTTAATTGGATCTTTTAAAATAACGAACACCAAAATGGTTTTAGAGATATTTTATTTAATTTAAGTAAACAATAATTAGAAATGGTTGTGGTTACATTCCGTCCAAAGTTAGATTCTCCAGTTGTAATTGATAGTTGTATAGACTGATATTATCCATCCATTGTATTCACATTGATATGTGCAATTTATTTATTTATTTAATATTTATTTATTGGTAAATGTAAAAGTGTGTTTTTACTTTATTAATATGTTTTAAAATATATTTTTGGAGAAGTACCCAAAGCTTTTGTAGTTATAAATGAAAATTCTAAATTAACATCGGATGAAATTCAGAGTTTTGTGGCAAAAAAAGTTGTGAAGTATAAGCATCTTAAAGGTGGTGTTGTTATAATGGATGCTATACCTAAAACTGCTTCAGGAAAAATTTTAAGAAGAGATTT
>JAODAH020035853.1:0-18465 GCA_027574865.2 Coproporus ventriculus | reverse complement strand
TCGGTCGACTTTGTACTTTTAGACTTTATTCTTATGCAGTTTCAATATTTTTTAATAGAAGATATATTTTAACTATTTATTAAAAGTAAAATAACTTTGAAAGACAAAATTAAAAAAAAAAAAATCACCGAGAATGATATTTTTTTTTTCTGTAAGATTTTCTTGTGATTATAATATAAAATATTTGAATTTGGAGAGGTGCCGGAAAGAACATTTTGCATAGGTTTTTTCACATTTTTTTTGCATTTAAAAATCTGATATAGTTTGATAGATTATTGTTAATTATTTTAATAAATGGTCAAGAAAAATAAAAAAATACGTGTCTCATTAAATCGCCTAGAGATATTTCAGTTTTAGGCAGATCTGCGATGATTGACCTGAATCGGTTTGTTTAGGAGTATAACTGAATCACTTATTATAATACATTAGTATTAGTTTTGACATAAGTTTACGATACCAATTGAAATCCGAACAACGTGTAGATATCGAAATTCAAGAAGCAGAGAGGATTATGGTAGGAATATATAAATAAAATCAATAAACAATAAAAATTTTATTGACATTAGTATTAGCTTAAAAAACTAATTTTACTAGTTTAACGATATATTTTCAATATAAGATCTTGAGTATTTCGAAATTTTAATATTCAAATCCGGTTGTGGTTACAATAATAAAAAAATTATTGCGCATTGTTCTTTACCGTTCAAGTGTTTTAAGAAGGTTAAGTATTTGATATTATAATGTGCCTTGTCACTGATTACACGTACTACTACTACTAGTACTACTACTGGATATAAATAAATACGTTTGAGAATTACGAATAACAATTGATGGAAAAAGTGCAAGTGGGAAATACTTTCACTTAGTGAGGTACACTTTACGGAAGAATGCTGTAATACATTGGATTGGTAAAAAAAATTGTTATAACTAACTTCCCGCATGGTAATGTTGCAGTCTTATACCGGTTTTATAAATACAAACACGTTATTATATGAGATATATAAATATTTTTTGGATAATATCTTATTTGAAAGAAAAACATCGAAAGTTTTATAGTGCCTCAACTTATTTTAAGTAACTCTAGGTAAGTTCTAAGAGAATTAAAAGTAAATCCGTTATTTACATAATTTAAGATAGTTAATGTAGAAATATTTTTATATAATGCTTTAGACCTGATCACCGAGGATTATTACTTGTGCTAATATTTTGTTTAGTGATTCGGCACATCAAAAAATATAATTCCCAAGATTTTATGATTTTAAAGTAGTAAAAATTTGCGCTTTTAAGCATGACATTGTAATTTTTGACATATTTAAGCCTAGTTTTTATCCAAAAATACTATTGAAATATGTTTTTTTTAAATTTTAAATTTGAATCTGTTGAAATTTCTTAATCCCAGAGCATGCTGAACGACAAAATAGAGAAAACTAATTTTATTTTTAAATTCATAACTTATTTAGAAAAATTTTAAACTTTTTACTGTACAATCTCCCCATGTTTAATTTTCTAGTTTTTTTAAAACGATTTTTTAATAGATTTCCAATTTTTGTAGAAAATTGTTTGTATTTCTTGATAGATATATTTTGGAATTTTTTCTTTTATATTTTATTGTGACTTTATTTTTCATTTATCTTTGATAAAACTGGGTATATAAATTTGAGAATTATACATCTGCCAATTCATTACTCTATAATTTGCCAAAATTGACTTCTTATATTTAATGAGTAATTTAATTAACATTATCCCGAATGAACATTTATGAATACAAAAATTTTATTTAAAGTGTTTATTTTCAATACTTATTTTTATGTAACCTACGCAACATCAGCATTCGGAAATTGCGGGACAATAAATTAATTAATCTTGACGTCTTTAATTTGACGTCGTTCCACAAATTCATATTCCAGATATTACGCGGGTTGCATAAAAGTCGGTTATGACATTTAGTACGATAAAATAGAACATGTTCAAATTTTAAGTATTGAAATGGCGCGCACGTCCAATTTTTAGTACCTCAAATTAGTACTGATTTGAATACTAAATTAAACATAGTGGCAAATGGCGCCTAACTGACCGTTATGTTTTTAACGCATCATTAAATTTTTAATGGTGTTTTAATCTTATGGGAATTAATATAATATTTGATTTTACTATTTTTCAGATTAGTTCACAATGATTGGATGTTTGATATTATTAGGAATTTTATTGGTGATATTAACAAAGTTAATCCAAAAATTAAGCGTGGGTAAAAATAATTCTAAAGTATGTTTGGTCGGAAAAACTGCAATTGTCACCGGTGGAAATTCTGGTAATTTTTTCTTCTGTATTACATATATGCCATTAAATATACCAAAAAATAGTTTATATCTTTGAAGTATAATAACTTACAAAATGTGTTTAACAATAATAGTCATACGTACTTCTTGGTTGAGTCAGTAATAAATTATATTATTTCTATACTTATATTGATCAACGTTTAATCGAATAAGTTGTTATAATTTATTTATCTCATCGAGAGAGAGAGAGAGAGAGAGAGATAAAGTATTTTAAATTTTAATTTAAAAATGTTGAAAATGCACAACTAAAATGTTTCATAAATATTATTACAATGGTATTGTATTCAACTATCAGATTATTTGCAAGGAGGAGGTCAAACTAAGTGACGCTATCATTTGAGTGGGCAATGACCACTGTCTTTATCTACAACTTTATAGTTATAAAATATTTACTTAATTTTTTAATAAGTAATTGGGGCAGCAGATGCTTATTGAAAATTTACTTAATTTATTTTAATAAAATTAATGTTCTTTTTTTAAATATCAAAGAGTTCTTTTGAAGATTTTATTATTTTGGACTATTATTATTAGTAAATGTTGACTATTATTAAATAAATGTCATTATTATTTAATTACCTAGTAGTACAGGCTATTAATTCAACATTGCTTAATAGTTGTAGATTTACATAGCTATTAAATTTTATTATTGTCTGTTTCTTCCAATGAGTCATTGTTAAATTTAACAAATAATAGTTTTTTATATGCCATGGCATTAAAATGGCATTTTTTATTACGAGTATGGAGTTTATTCTCCGACGCGAAGGCCGAGGAGAATAACCATGTGAGTAATAAAAAATTATTTTAGTGCCGAGGTATATATTATATTCTTTCTGAAAGAGCTTAATATTAATTTTAAAGACATTTAAAAATCCTGAAATATATTTTTCGTTATTAAAATGTTAAATTATTAATTTAAAACATAAAATTTGTATAGAAAACTGAATAAATATTGTACACTTGTCTCCGGTTCTTCAAATACAAAAATCTGACAAACCACATTTGTTTTTATAATGTTTTTATACATTGCAATTATGCAATACACAAAAGAATCCGTAAAATCGCATTTTACGGACTCATTTGGGTCATTTTACGGACTCTTTCAGAAAAAATATATTATTTGAGCTTTTTTATTTTATTATTAAAATATTTGTTTACAGTATAAAAATAATTAGTGTCTCCGACCAGTTTCACCCGCTCGACATCGCTTAGGAAATTAGTCGGAGATTCTCATTATTATTGTACTGTAAATAAATACTTTAATAACAAAATTCGTTAAAAGAATATATTTTGCAAACATAGTTACTTACTATTAAATTCGTATTAATTGTAGATATTAGCACGAATTTTTTGTAGATAGTTTCGATTTCGATTTGCCAGTTAACCAAAAAATTTTGTGTAGAAGTTCGACTAGAAACAGATTAATTTGGCTTTTATCATAAAGTTTATTCATACTATAAAAGTACAAAATGTATTTATTATTGTATTGTATTGTACTGCACCCCACTGTTGCTAGTCAAAGAGGCCTGTCCCTTAACAAAGACTTTGAGCCCATTGACTAGGTCTTGCTCTGGGGAATTATTCACTCAGGCTGGCTCTTTGTCCAAACAAGTTTTGTTTGCTGAGTAATAGAGCTTCACATTGGGAGGCAATGGTCACTGTGGTTTCTTCCTAATTTCTACAAATTCTGCATATTGGGGTTCCTTCAAAGATGTCCATAGTATGGAGGTGTTTTCTGAGGTCACAGTGTCCTGTAGAAAACTTTAATTCCCCACCAGAGAGATTCAACTATGTATGCTACAACTTCACAGATAACAGGTTTAGAATCAGTTTACTGTACCTCATTTCGGTGGACTGGTTCCAATGGTCTTTACCGTCCAAGAAAAAATGAAATCTTGCACCAACAACTACTGTTAAACATTCGTATTATAAATCATCAGGTGCAGATCGCAAAGTGCAACTTAATAATATAATAAATAAAAGTAATGAAAAAATGAAATTTCTATTTCATTAATAAATTGAAAATAAGCCAGCCGTGGTAGGTTAGTGGTTTGCTGTTTGTGTTATAATCCAGGTGGCGCAGGATCGACCCCCAAGAGCTGCCAATTTCTCTAGCGGAGAAATATTTAAAAACATGCATTTTTGCCAAATTATTGCCAAGTAGCATTATAACTTGATTCTATTAACTTTGTTTCATGTTGAAAGTATTGACATCCTTTTCTTCGTAATCGATGTAAAAAATTTGAATTTGTCACATATGAAGTATATTATAAAGAAAATTATGGAAAAAAATGAAAATTCTAGGAAACAACTTGAAAATTGCTTTTAAAGCTCCTAGCCAATACAGTGGAGTTTCGATTGACCGTCACTCTATTAACCATCATCTGCATTCAACCGTCACCATTGAAAAAGAAAAAAATGTCGGAAATCGCGATCAAAACGTTAATGCGTTGTTTTGTGTTTGAATGACAAATTGGAAATCATAAGACGTTTGAAAAAAAGGTGAAACCGTAAACAAAATCGCTCTAGATCAGATCAGAAATCTTTTAATTAATAATGCCAGAGTAAATATAGTTATTTTTGCAAAACAGAAACCCGAATTAGTTATTACAACATGTTATATGACAAAATGCTACTGATTTGGTTTTAGCATAAAAAATATATCAAAATATTCTATTGGAATTGCTGACCCAATCTATAAGTATTTTTGTGCACATTAGAAATCTTTATTATCACTAAAAATATTAGAAATTACATTTTTTTTCTAGGTATTGGTTATGAAACTGTTCTAGATTTAGCATCCAGAGGATGTAAAGTGATAATAGCAGATATAGTTAATTCAGAAAGCACATGTAAGAAAATAACGGAAGAAACCGGAAATCCTAATATATTTTGCAAATTTTTGGATTTGGCAAGTTTAAAATCCGTAAGAAAATTTGCTCAAGAAATCAACGACGAGGAATTGCGTTTAGATATCTTAATAAATAATGCAGGGTGTGCAGCTTTAAATGATTATACAGAGGATGGAATTCTTAAAGTTATGCAAGTTAATTTTTTAGGACCATTTTTACTTACGCATTTACTTTTAGGTAAGAAATGTTTTTCTTAGCAAAATAGAACAAATGTGTGTGAGAGAAAAAGAGAGAGAAAGAGAGAAATTTGGAATTTTGAAATAATAGAAACAAGTGTTACAAATAGTACAATATGATCTGGCTTCAAAAGTAATTATACTATATTTTCTTTCCAGTTATTTTAAATTTTACAATGTTGCCAATGTTTTAACATTTAATAATTCTACCTTAACAGTTGGGCCGCAAGTAAAACCGTTGCACGTCATCACTACTATATGACGTCACATCCGTGCAATGTCGCCAGCTTGTAATATTTCTCCCTATTTATTAAAGGTTAAACAATTAAATAATTACCAATTGACGGATAATTTCAAAATTCTTACATGAAATAATTCGAAGTGTCAAAATTAATCCAACACCGTCTATTTTTTATCAAATTGCTTCTATCTCAGCTGTTAATAAACATGATTTAAAATAAAAATGAAAATAAATTCATAAATTAAATTGAAATCTAATCCACAACACTAAATCATAACGGCCCTTGCAAAGAAAAAAGCTTTCAAATTCATTATAATACATAAAAGCGTTTTTAATTACATAGTGAAATTCATGGAACTCATCTTCGTGCTTTTTACATGAATAAAATTAATCAACTATCAAGAAATTCAACAATTTACAAGATCGATAACAGCATACTTCAGGTCGAATTTCCCGGTGTATTTAAACTCCACTAATCCATAGATTTAATTTTTTGATCTCTAGTTTTGTAATTCCAACTCTGTTGAAAGTGGTAAAAGACAGATAACCTCCGGTCAGAGCCTAACTTCCCGTTTTCTAACCGGAACTTTAACCGTGAATGGTAAAAATGACCCAAAATCGAAAAAATGTTTAAAAATAATCATAACTTTCTCATCCTTTCAGATTTAAAAATTTTATAACTGAAAGAGACAAGAATGTGAAGCCGTCAGTAAAAAATAATATTTTTGCTGAATAATATCCTAAATTGTTTGGTATAAACATGATTTACAGACATTCTATATATAGGAGTAACATAATAAATAACACAATGGTTAAATAAATTGTATTGTTTACAAAATTAATTTTTGATCGTACAAGTTCACCTTGAGGAAGACGATAACAATAAGAAAAAACAAAATTTGTTTTTAAGAGTTAATTTTGGAATTAATAATTTCATAATGTAGTAAATTAAAACACTTTATTTAGTTACTATGTAAATTCATGTCCTTATCTTTCTGCTCCATTCTTAAAAACTGAAGGAAACTTATAATATATACACAATTTTTCTTATTGCTCCGATTGTATTATTAAACTCCTATTCTCAGAACTACTACATTAAGGAGGCTAGGAATATGCGTAAAATTTAATAACTTTTTGGTACTAAACAATTAAATATTTTAATTTTGCCGTTAATTTAATTCCACAATGTTGTTAATTATTTTGGTTTTCCAAGACTGATTTCAAGTCTGTTCGATTCTTTGTTAAACGGTAAATTATATTCTAATTTACATGAGTGCAATTATAAGGTGGAGAGGGATAGTGTATATTTATATGCCAACGTCTACAATTAGAATTTTCCGGAAAAACAGACAAACAAATCAAGTTTATTTAGAGACTAAATGTTTAATACAATTTTACTGGCGGTTAGTCTGCACTAAATTGGAAATATCTTAATTGCCGACAAAAGTATTTCTTAAAATTTCAAATAAAAGCGAGGTGCATAGCTCTAGCTGGTTGTTAAGTAGAGTACCTTCATGAGAATTAATACGCTTATAAATTTCTATTGATTGAAATAATGACAATCTTTTTACCGTTATCCCAATATTGTAAGATTTTTACATCGTCGAGATCGGAAAAGTTATGGTTTTTTGTAATACATATATAATTTGCGAAAGTGGAGTTTGTTTTATTAAGTCTAAACGATCTCAGATACATACATTTTTGAATGGTAACAAATATATCCTGATCTGTTAAATTTAGATGTCTTTAACTTGCAATTTATTATTAATTTTGAAGTTGTCGTGAGAGCTTTCAATACGATCAAGGTATAAGAAAGTATGGTAGTGGAATCGTATTTCAAAAGTGTAGCAACTATTTGCATGATTCCCGTACCGACCGCTTAACGCGGCGTGGCGCGGCGAACGCACATTACGCTCCTTAAATGCATAAGAATAGAAAATACGTACCGTCAAACTTGTCATAACAAACAATACATCTTCTATATAATACCGTGGTTTCCAATTTAATAATTTTATTAAGAAAAATAAAAATTTGTAGGACCGTAATGTGCGATCGCCGCGCCACCATAAGCGGCCGGTACGGGAATCACGTAGGTAGTTGCTTCATAGCCGCTGTGTATAAGGGTATTCATGATGCACTACTATACTTTCTTATACCGTGAATACGATCTTATTGTATTCAGGTTGACACATTAATATTGCTACCTTGTCAAATTCCTCACAATAATTTGGAGCTGAAAATATTGTCAGAAGTTTTCTTTCGAAAAAAAATCATATCCATCTTCGACTACCTGCAAATAATAAAATTAAATTGTATAAAGTAAAGAATACCAAAAACCTTACCAAAATTGCAACTTAAAGTCAGCAAAAGTACATACTGAGGCAAAAAGAAGCTAAGTGAGCTACATGATAATATAATCTCACTGTTTTAAGAGAAAACACTAGACATTTACCCTTTTTAATGCAGTCCTCCGATATCCAAATAAGTACCCTGATATCCAAATCAATTCTCCGATATTAAAATGCAAGAAAGCCTTAAATATCCCAAAACAGAACACATGGTAAAGACAAAAGAATACCTTTGAACAAATTAAAATTATAAAATGCGGCATTTACAATTGTTATGGTAAAATGATTTATGTATGAAACTTTTTTAGAATTTTAAAAATAAAAAATCTTGTACAACGAACCCTAGAGTTGACGGTTAAAGGGTTGTTGGAAAGAAAAAAAAAGTTGAAACAAAAATTGTAGATATTGACAAGAGGAACAACTTTTGTATAGACAGTTTTTGCCAAAAAATTTTTTATCACGTTTGAAATATTCGTCCTATCGAAAATTATTCTTAACAAACAAAATAGATCTTTATAATAGCTACAATTTTTGTTTGAATTGTTTTGTCATCAGACGTACCATTTAGTCGCTATATTTATTTTTAAAAACCACCCCTATTCTCAGAACACTCAAGAGGTTGGGGGTTGATGTCTCGGCTTTTGTCTTCCCACAGGGTCTCCTGTCGAGTTCTAACCTCAAACTGGCCTTCGAATTTTTTTCCGGGAAGTTGAGTTTCACACGCACCGGATTTTCAAAAATAGAAATAAACCCACTAAATATAAAAAATTTAAATTATAATCTTCTATATTTTATCTCTCTTCTTTCAGATCTGCTCAAGAAGAATCCAAATGGACGCATTGTTTTTGTATCTTCAGCTTTGGCATTCACGCATTCATTAACATCTGCTAAAGATATCAATGAATTGCCCTTATTCCAGCAGTTAGCCTTATTTTTAAATTATAGTAATAGTAAATTTTGTTTAGTAGTAGTCACCAAACTCTTTGGAGAAAAGTTAAAGAAATATGGTATTATCTGTACTAGTGTGCATCCGGGATTGGTAGATACCCCAATATATACAACTGCCGAAAAAGAAATAAACGTTAAAGATTTTATAATGATGTTTGTAATGCTTGTTGCTAAAATTATGGTAAAAACATTTGGAAAGGTAAAAAATAAAATTTAATTTACATATGTATTATAATTTTGAAAATTTCAGTCGGCAACTGAAGGAGCACAAACAACTTTATACTGTGCGTTATCGCAAGATCTACATTTAAGGCATAGTGGAAAATATTTTGTTGATTGTATACCATTTCTTAGACCGCCTTTAGTTCACAATAATCGTTTCTGTAAAGAAGTTTGGGAAGAAAGTGAGAAACTAGTACAAATGGAAGAAAGTTTAAAATTGAAGTGATTTCATTTATGTAGTTTATTTTCTCTTTGTGCTTTAATTCGGGCTGTGGAAATAATTTTTTACTGGGGTATTACTTACAGGTCATTGAACTCACCTGACACAAAATAAAGGATTAGTATAATTTAAACAAATTACTAATTATACGAAACAGATTTTGTTACGTTAGGTGCACATCTACTTGAATTGTTACTTTCGAAAAAGGCTAATTTCAAATTTTTGAAATTTTGCAAACTAAACATGAATTCCTTGAATGAAATTGTCTTGAACAAAATGGCTATTTCAGTTTTCCGAGATGAGTCTTCTTCGAAATTCATAAAAGACTATAAATGATTTTAGTAATAAACCGAAATTATTAAAGAACATTTGGTATTGAACGGAACATTATTATTATTTCTTTATGGGTTCTTTCTACAATTTACAATATGGTTATGCTACAAAAGTGAAAAAGCATGCCTATTAAGGAAAAACGGCGCAAATCCGTTGGATTTTTTCATATAATTGACGCCGTAATTTCGACTTCTAAGATAACAAAAATAAAATGTTGTAGTATATGGCTCAAATCGTTGTAAATGGTAAAAGTTATGATAACAACTATAATAAAATTAAGAAATCACCTGAAATTTTTTTCCCTTCAATTTTAAATAGAGGTTTCTAATCCTAATTGAGGTTATAAAGAAAATTACTAAAAGAACAACGTAATCATGAAAATAAAATTTATTGAAGAAAATAGAACTTTTACACAATTTGTTTTACTTTCAACATCAATATGAAATTTTCGGATATCTTACTTGTCCTCCTGTGTGAAAACTTGCACAAAATTGAGTTTTTCATTTATTTATGTAAATTGATTAGTAAGCTTAAAATGTTTACGTGTATTAACTATCTATGGGAAGAATCTGATTAGAGCTAAGCGAAAAAGAAAAATAATAAAATTTATTTGTTTCTCTGCAAAACAAAATATTGTTATCTAGAGTTTAGGGAAAAAGTTTCTTTACGTTTTTTAAATGTTGTAATGGTTAAAATGAAAATTAATTAAAAAAATCAAAAAATTATTTTTTTTTTTACTTTTTTCCATTTAAATAACACAGGAAGACTTGCCTCATAACCTAACAAAACTTGCCCCATATGCGGGGTAAATTTTCCCAAAATTAACATTATAGAAAATGTTCTTTTATTCATATCCAATTTTATTATATTTTGTTATAAACCCAAAGTATACTCATTTACGCACCAAATGCTCCGGCGCTATTTTTTCAAACCAACATTACAATGCAAGAGAGAGAAAAAGACCCAAACTGTGATAATATACCCCAGTCTCCCGTATCTATTTTATCGTGTAGAAAAACAAAATAAACGTTATTTCACTTTTTTCAGAAAATATTCACGGTAAACGCATTTATTTGAACCCACAAGTTAATAAAGTAAATCAAGATTTTTTCCGTTTTTTTTTCCGCATTGATCGCGGATATATTTTGCGCGTTTAGGGTTACACCGGCACCAGAGCATACGCTTGATAAGTCAAGTGCAGGTCATTTTACATTCTTTTAAAGAGTATTTAATTAAAGATTAACTAATTTACTTTATGACCAAGTAAATATTTTGCTATCTCATTAAAACAAAGTGTGTTGAAAGTCGACTGGACTAGATAGACATTGAAATAACTAAATTTTCATCATATGATTTTTCTGTTTTTTCAGGACATTTAATCATTTTTCAGAAGACTAGCAGGAAGTGTTAATAAAATTTTGTATTGTAGGTGTAGGTTTGGTAATGGGAACAAAGAGATTAACCGACGAAGATCGCCGTCAAGTGAAAACCACACATTTGATAAAATGCTTAAGTCCATTGTTTAGGAAATTTTTTCAATTTTATGTTAAAAGAATCGGCTTCTCATATTTTGCCATTCTAGTACTCTTTTTGACTCTTCAAATTTTGAATATCGGTTATTTGTTAAAAACTATAAGAAGCCAAAATTTGAAAGTGGCAGTCCAGATGCTCGCAAATTTAAGCATTTCTTCCAGAAAAGGCGATTTTTTTTTTCAAACTCAGACGAGTATTTAACGTCGTTCAGAAAGCAAGAATTTTTTTAACACTTTCAGGATATGTTTACCTACAGTGTCTGAGTGACCCTAATTTTTTAAAAATTTATTTTAACCCTTATTCCTAGTTATATCATGGTAAGTACGAAAAACGGTTTAACTTAAAAAAATTATCAAGTGTGATAGTGAATAATAACCTTAGCCATGAAAAATTTTATGTTGTTTCCAAAAATATATTGAGAAATGAAAGTACCCAAAAATTAGAGAAACACTAAAATTTCTTGATAATTTATTACAAAAGAGAGAAGTTTGTATTTGGAAACATTTTTGCTTCGAATCTTAGTTTATTAGGTGTTTTTCTTTAAGTTTAGCTCACAAGTGGCTCTGAATTAGTAGAATTTTTATAATTATCACGCTATGCTTATAATAAACTAAACAAGTGTGGAAAGTATCTAAATGTAGATATTTATTGTCTGTGGGGAATCTGTTTGGGCTACGTCAGTGTAACCTATCAAATTTTTGTAAATAAATTAATCATGTATATCTCCCTTCATAAATTTGACTTTGTCAAAATTATATTAATTTTCTCGTCAGCAAGAGTTGCAATGATTGAGAATTAAATCTCGCGTTCTTAGAATAATGTAATTGATTTGGTTTAGTAACTAATCTGCAGTTATGAATGTCTTTCCGGTTTTATATATTTAACCAAAAAGGTATGTTATTGAAATGATTTTCTTGTTCTTAATATTTTGTAATTTAACGGATATCTCCCTTTTAATCGACGAATTCATCCCACGCCGTCTTAACGAAATGTATATAAACCCCTAAATTGCTCATAAAATTTACATGTCCCTAAGGGCTGTTTTAATATCTAAGTTATTCAGTTACAAATGTCTTGACCTAACTGGCTTTTGAAACAATGTACTTCTTCTTCTATAATATATGCAAATTCGCTATAAACTCTCAAATGTGTGAAAACTTTTGAAAGGGATGTGCAGGAGAAAAGTAACGCGAATATCGATGTGATGTGTGACTGTTTCATAAAAATTTTTTAGTTGGAAGTTGTGGGGATGCTGGCAGCTGGGGGAATAAAACGGTACTGCGGGGATGGGAAAAGTTACAAAGTTGAACGGATACGAATTGTGTCCAATTTGTGTTAATAGATTGAAAGGTTTTTTTGTACAATGACAGAAAGATGGGACAAATCGTGAAATTGATTTGATCTCAAGATTTTGTAGGTCTTAAGACACGTTATATTAATAATAGAAAATATTTATAATTAATTGAATCAAACACAATCACTGCATCTTTGTTTCCTTGATAAGAGCATAAGGAATTTAAGAACTTTTAATTCCGATGATTGCTACGTCAATAATCAATGCTATTAGTGAGTTAATTAAATTAAAATAAATTTCTGCTGGTTCCATTTCTACAGGAAGTTAGAAATCATAATATTTAGTCCTATTAGCGGTCCATCCATTGAGTTTCTTTCACACCGTACTATCCTCCAAATTTATCTCGAAAGAAAGCACGATGTGATCGACAATCTTGTCGTTGCTCATTCACACAACTGCTTTCTTGCTACCTTTCTCGCAGGACTGTGACGGCATGCAATCTTGGCTTCGATTGGAGTTTTTATTTGACCTCTAGAGCGTTCACAAAAAATAAGCAGGTTTTTGTAATTTTCACAAAAACCGAAAGTACGATTTCGCTAAAAATGTATACAGATCTAAGTCACATGGCAGGTAACATACTCACCAAGTTTCAATTTGATCGGCACAGCCGTTTATTCGCTAGAGCATTAGCAAAATGACACACTATGTACATCCACACATACATACATGCACACACATACACACACACACACGCACACGCACACACTTCAGAAACGTGTTTTGCGGACCTTAAAAGATGGTTTGGCATCAAAATCTCAAGGTCGATTTTTTTCGTGATTACAATACTTCCCTACACAGTAGTGTACGGGAAGTAAAAATTTGGAAATATGAAAAAATTCTTTGATCGATTTTGAGAATTTTTTGTTTTTCGATATTTTTAACTTCTGTTCACTTTTTAATTTTTCAACTTATTTTTTGCAATAATTTTCTGTTGTTTTTTCCTTTTTCTTCAATTACATCAAAAGATTCCATTTTTCGCCAGTAAAATATAGAAATATCAATAAGTAATGGAATGTCAAATTATATATTTTTTAATTTTTATTTATATCAAATTAAATAATTCTTATATACTTTTTTTATTGTAGGTTCCTCGGACTGCATCCATAATCATGGTATTTCTAGAAGCCTTGTATTACATGGCCCTATTTAAGGTATTTACAAAATTAACAGCAGCAGAATGTAAGAGTATGGTAAATTTAGCAGGAAAAACTGCACTAATAACTGGAGGGAATTCAGGTATAATTTGGTCAAACAGTAAAAAGTCAAATTAATTATTCAGCTATTGATTTTGTCATTTTTTTAAATTTCGTCAAACTTATATTTTCATTAATTTCACCAAGTAAAAAATATTAAATTTGCTAAAACTAATGCGAACAAGAGATTATGTAGAATCATCTTAAATTTGAAAAGTGGAAACTACATAACGAATTTTACAAGAAGAATCCATGAACAAAATATCAACTTTTACCACAATACAATAAATAGTCGGTCAAAATGGATTATTTCTTTTGTTTTGTGGATGTTTTCATAAGGAAAAAATATAATGTTGCATCTTCCTAATCTTGAAGGTATTGAAGTTAATAAGATAAATTGAATTAATTTTTTTCCTGAAATCGTCGAAATTTTAAATATAAAATGTTTTTATGTAATCATAAAATGTTTAAATTAATGTTTTTAAATTTTAATTATAAAATAACCATTTTAGGTATAGGCTATTCAACTGCAATTAATTTAGCATCAAGAGGCTGCAGAATTATTTTAGCCGATGTAATTCCAGACAGGACAAATCGCGCTGAGTTGAGTAATATAACGCGTAACAAAAATGTTTTAAGCATACATCTCGATTTAAGTTCTTTAGAATCTATTAGAAGATTCGCAGATCATATAAAAGAAACAGAAAACAGAATTGATATATTAATAAATAATGCTGGGATGTTAGGACCTTCGGGAGTATATACTAATGATGGCTTGTTAAAAACTATGCAAGTTAATTCTTTTGGACATTTTTTGTTGATGCACCTTCTCATGGGTATAAAATATATATATTTATTTAATAAATAATTTTATAGGATGATTCTTTTTTTTCAGATTTGTTAAAACAAACTCCGCATTGTAATGTTGTATTTGTAACTTCATTAGGAGCATTTCTGAATAGGGTTTACAAAGTTGAACATATAAACCATCCACCAGACTATAGAAGTTTCTTAGCTCAAAATATTGTAGAGTACTTTAATGCATCATTTTGCCAGTTAGTGGTTTCAAATTGTTTTGCAGAATTGTTACAAGGTACCCAAGTCAATTGCAATGCAGTACATCCCGGAATAGTTAAAACAAATTTTTATAAACGAGCCTATGAAGAAATGGGATATGAAAGTATTTTTTCTAAAATTTGTTTCAAGTTCTTTGATTCACTTGTATATATGTATGGAAAGGTAAATAAGCTAGTTTGTAAATTATTAAGTAAGAGATTATGCCTTTAGTTTGTAGAATCTCTCAATGACTTAATTGAATTTGCCATTATAAATATCTTTGTTTGAATTAATAATCTCTAACAATTTTATTACATTTCATAATTTTGGTGTCTGAAAACGTAATTTGAATATCAAAAGCTGGAATCAAAATATTCTATTCTTTCAAATTTAATTAATAATAGTTCATTTATGTAATTTCATAGAATTAATTATTATAAACTTCTATAATAGTCGTATAATAATAGTTTTTGTTTTTAGAATTTAAATGAAGGAGCTCAAACATTACTTCATTGTGCTCTCCTTCCACCCCATATAAGAAGTGGAAAATATTTCGTAGAAAATTTTCGGGTAATTCAACCACCAGATGCACAAATGAAAAGTTTCAGGTGGACGATTTGGAACGAGATTGCAAAATTAGTCAAATTAAAACCTGAAGAACGTATTCTATAATATTAAATTTTTTAAAAAACCAATTTTTATTGTGTTATCTTTTTTCATATGCTATTAATACTGGTTGGAGTATCCCTCAAATATCCGTACCGTATGCAAATGGCAAGCAATAACATTATTGTAAATGCAAATCAAGCCCTGGTAAATCCATTACAGTCTGCCCTGATGGCTCTCCAATGTTTAAACTCGCAAATTGTGACAAAGTAACTGATCTAATGTCGTTTGATGAAGCGGCCACACATCTGCCGCTCGCGGTAATGCGATTGAGTACGGTCCAAGCCCTCACCATAATCCCTCATGGGACTTTTCGGGAAAAAATTAACATACTCAATCAGCTTGAGATGTTCTTACTCATATTCTGACATAACCTAATCAAGCTTTATAAAAACTATAATAAAAATATTGGGATTGTTTATGGCTTGCGAATTACTTTAGATTTTGTGACTACTAAAAATTTTAATCATCTAAAAAGAAAGTTTTTAATATTTTTTTTTCCAAGTCGTAAAATTATTTTATTGCTTTTTAATATTTGAAACAGCTATAAAAATTTTATAGGAAGTATGATAGCACTGAAATAATTTAAATTTGAATTATTTTAGGGTTTTGACCAAAACTCAAATGTTAGTATTTGTATTTTTATAACAGGTTATTTAAAAAAGAAACTGAGTAAATTAGATATTAAAAATATTTTCCCTCGTCACTTAAAATGCGCAATGATTGGTTAATGTGTGAACAGAGAGTATAATAAATGAATAGTACTTCTACTCTCACAAACTTTCCTGAAGAAAACTATATTTTTATTGATTGTATTTCATTAATTATAATATAACTAGTTACTTTGAGTTTGTAGCGATAGTATATATAATCTAACAACAAAAAGTTTAGGCATTTACCTAAAGTTATTAAACAATATTAACAGCAAGTCTCAACTTGAGTGGTTAACTAACGTAGTTCAGGGACCAGCTACAATTTAGGAAATAATCGGACAAAGTTTCTCTTAGCACTTGAGAGCGTTTAATTTTTGAAATCATAAGTTGTATGTAAAATCATCACACGATGCTTTAAAACTGCCAAATCCTTGTATCTGCATAGTGTTGAGGTCGGGGGGTTATGGTTGTAGATATAAAATTTCCTGAAAAAGTATTTTTTATTAGATCATTCCTATTTTTTAATTTTTTTATCGGATTGGTATTTTTGTAGTAATTTCTTTTATTTAAATGCACAATATGTACGTATATTAGATTAATTTAAAATGCACCCCCTTTAAGCAAACTTATCATCAGCAAATCAAACGCAAGGAATTATTCAAAGAGAATTTCCCACTGGAATACTAATTAAGAATCCCTCTTGAAAATCCACTCCAATCATAACTATTTAGTGTGACAAGCGTTTGTTAAAAAGAAGAAAGACGTAATTCGTTTTATTTGTAGTTGTGCACTGATTGCAGTGTGATTTTCCGGGTAGTAGTTCTATACACCCTTATTTGGCTGTAGGGATTTGTTCTTGTATTGACACACAACCCCAGTCGCGCACTAATTATTATCCAAAAAAGAAAAACTTTCAGTGTTGGAATAGTCATATTCCACGCGATGATGAGTTTTGTTTCTTCAACAATAATGTGGAGTTTCTCGACAAATACGCTCGAGTTCCAATCTGAACTTCCATTTAAGATGTTGAAGATTACAATGTCATTAATGCTCATTTATTTACTTAAATACTGTGCCAAATGGGGGAGGTGGAAGTTTCATCTTGTGAATTGCTTGGAATTCAACTTTCACAATTACTTTGATTGAAATTATTTTTGAAATAAAAATCGCTTTGACTTGAAAAGTTTACCAAGGATTAGAGGAGGAGAGGTTTAGAAAACTTTTGATTATAGGTCTATGGCGTCTTGTTTTATAGACACTGTTCTAAGGAGTAATTGCATAAAAATCGTACTACTAAGAACAAATTTCAAATAAATCGAAAAATAAATGAGTACAAGAGTTGTTTTAAATCAGTTTTTTTTTCAACGGTTTAATTAAAGCGAATTATACAATATACATTTTAGATTTTAAAGTAATTGAATCATTCAGATAAATTTTAATTCGTTACGTGGAAACTATTCGGGCTGCTTAATATTCTGTCAGTGCAGGGACATTGAAAGCACTTTTATGACGAATCGTTTTATTTTGAATTTGTAGGGAGATGTGGTTTTAATATTCATTTAACTCTAATTAAATTAATGTATTTTATAACTAACTGAAATTTTAAAATTTTATTTTAACTAATTATTAATTTAATTCTATTTTGATATAAAGGACGAGAAATAATAAATGCATATTGCTTTAACTAACCAAACTAGCAAGTAGTATATATCAATAATGATACATTAACATAAAATTATTAGTCTTAATGATATGTACACATAATAATTAAACGATAATAAAATTAACTTCGATTTACTGAATCAATTCTCAAACAATATTTTAATATGCAAAAAATTTATATCAGTCACTTTCAGACTTCTTTGGATTATGTACAAAATATTCCAAAGTTGTATATGTAGGGGAGATCGGGGTTTGTTTACACAAGGGCACGTTTTCCCATTTTCGATTAATTAGTTCCCCAAGCTACATATAGAGTTGGAATTTCCTCTTTTAAATACTATTAAAACGAATATACACATAAAATTTGAAGCAAAACTGTGTTTGTTAACAGCAAAAACAATATTTTTGTACTTTTTCTTGGCATGAAAGTATCCAGATCTACAATTTTGAAATTTTTAATGTATTTGTGCTTGAACATAGTAAACCATATATTTATTTTTAAATGGGGGAAAAATCTATGGAACCCATAAGTACATTATGCCGTATCAAGAACTAAAATGGGGCAAGTTTTCCCTTTTTGGGGCAAGTTTTCCCGTATGATAACTTGTACAAAAT